>JAUYWV010133702.1:0-10973 GCA_032274565.1 Nematoplana nigrocapitula
TCGATTTTGTCAACTTTTTATCAAAACATTTTCTATGTCCAACCTGAATAAAACTCTAGTCTTACTAAAGGTGGGGGGGAGCGGGGTGGTGGTCTAGCCTCACGCAGTGCACATGACCCTCCCAGGTACCCGACTGTTGATCAGGTTCTCGATTTCTGTCTGGTGCCGAATCTCGCTATGCGCCGTTCGAGGGGGAGGCACTCTCTGTTGCCTGGAGTCTTGAACAGACCAGGTTCTTTACTCAGGGATGCGACAAACTTTGTATAACCTTTATAATTTTATTTTGTTGTTTTTGTGTAAATTTCAACTGCATATTGCAAATGTTGTTTTACTATGCTGTTATATAATAATTAAATTTTTATTTTTAATACATAACTGTGTTTCTAATCTTGTATAGTGTTGGAACAAGTTCACAGGTTTGTTTTTATTTTTCTAATATGGTTAGTCCATTTTAAATCCCTGCTTATGGATAGATTACACATCCTAGATATTTGTATTTGTCTACCTTTTCTATTTCAGTATTTTCCAGTTTAAGTTTTTCTTTAATTTTATTTGCATTACTGAATACAATATATCGTGTCTTAGATCTATTTATTGACAAGTTGTGTGCTTCAAGCCACATGTTTAATTGATAAAATTCTAATTTTACCAGCTTAAATCGTTCAGAAATGTTTTTATTAAACAGTGTCAGGCTAGTTTCATCAGCAAATACATTTAGTTTACTTTCTTTTTCTATATTAAAATAAATTAAATCATTTACATAGATTAAGTATAAGATTGGTGGAATTTTCCCTCCATGGGGGATACCCCAGGTTATAGTTCTTTCTTTTGATAAAATACCATTTACTTATGTAATTTAGGATTCTGTTTTGTAAGTTCTAATTCCACAATTTTCCATTTTTCTAGTAAGGTTTCATGCTTAACAGTATTAATAAATATTGTAATTCCACTTTAATTTTGATCCAAGTGCACATAAATAGAATCAGTTAAGTTGTTGATAGCATCTAATGTTGTGTGTCTTTGCCTACACCTACATATATTGGTATTTAATTAAAATATCATTTTTATCAAGAAATTCAAGTAATTTTTTTATCAAATCTTCAATAATTTTTTAGTGATGGTAATAAAGATATTGGTCTGTAATTTCTGGCAAGTATTTAGGGCATTTTATGAATGGGTTTAATCTTTGCTTTCTTTAGGCAATTAGTAAAAATATCTTGATAAAAGGATTCATTCACCAATTGTGCTTATAATTCATCTCCAATTAATTTGAAGGCTAAATTTGGTAAGTTATCTATATCATATGTCTTTTATTAGGCCATAAATTTTATTTTTTTAACTTCATCAGGTGTTACTGGTGAAATGAATATTGAGTTACATAGTCTTGCATTATTTAAGGCAGAGTAGTATATTTTTGTTTCCATGTGATCTGCTTGTTTTGGGCCTATTTGAGCAAAGTATATATATTTTCAGCAATATTCTTTGGCTCACTTATCCACTTTTCATATATTATTATATGTCATATCTATTATATTATCTTTACCATTATTTGGTTTTAGAAGATAATTTATAATTTTCCATTTTTATATTTATTTTATGATTATTTAGTTAATTTCAAACCAATACATCTTTTGCTGATTATATATATCTGCAATATACATTTTGGCAATCTTCAAACCATTTTTCTGACTTGGCGGTATTTAACTTTATCAAATTTTTATATAGTTTATTTTTTACTTTGCTACATTTTACAAGAGATTTAGTTATCCATGGTTTATTTTTACATGACTTAATTAACTGCCTTACTAAAGGGAAGCATTCATGACAACCTTTTGCAATGGATTCAACAAAGTGACTGAATTTTACATGGACATTATTTTTTAGTGCAGGCCAAATTTGTTAGTCTGTTGTATAGCATTTATATATATATCTCTATTTTTTAACTGAAAATTCTAAATAAAGATGTTTTTGAAATCAAAATTATAAAGATCCTATAATTTTCTAAAATACTTTCTATTTTAATAAGTTTCTTTGGGTGATTTTATTTATGATCAATTAGTGTAGCACTTTTTCTGTGATTCTTGTTGGATAGTGGATACATAGTATTATATTTTCTAATAAAATTTCTACTTTATAATCGCCTACTTCTTTGTTGTTTTCTTCCAGTAGATCTATATTTTTATCACCTGCAATTATTACATTATTTTTTGTTTTTGTTTTTTTGCTTATAATGTTTTTATGAAGTCTATGAAAGGGCCACATCTTCATTTGGATGTCTATATATATCTAATATAATCAGGGCTCGAAATTGGCCTCTGAGAAAAATCTGGAAAATATCAATCTATTGTGGCATATGGCTATGCGGGAGCATAGCCTATAAACTGGCACAGAGTGCCAAAAACCTGGATAAGACCAGAAAATTTTGAGCCCTGTATAATAAATTCCTCTTTTTCTATATATATTTTCCAAGATAATGGTTTCATAGTTTTTATATATACATGTGAAATTGTCTATTTATATATTATATTTTAAATACTTTAAGTAATATTTTCATATAACAATTCATTTAGCTGTTTTCTTCATAGAGTAATTATAAAATATAGTTATAGTCTTTAATCCTATTACCAATATTTTCTTTGTATGTCCAAATTTCACTTAGAATTATTATAATAAAATTATATTTGCATTTGCAGCCCTGAATTTTTGTTAAAAGAGTTCACTCTCATTTCCAACTTTTTTTCGTCTCTTGGTTATCCAAAATACATAATTTCATCTGCCCTCTCTTGTGCTAAAAAACTTTTTATTGTACCAACCCTCCTACTACCATTGTTCCCTACAAAACTATTGTCACCCATTTTGCTCCTTCCCTTGATTCTCCTGCTCTTCATAAAATTTTACGCTCCCAAGGGACTCGTTTAGCCTTTAAGTATAATAATACTCTTAAATCCACCATTTCTTGTAATTCTAATACTTCTAATGTGTCTGATAATGGTGTGTACACTATCCTTTGTAAAGACTGTGATAAAGTTTATTTTGGAGAAACTGGTAGAGATCTTTAAGTCAGAATCAGAGAACACAAAGCTGATTTTTCTAAATATAATTTTGCAAATGCTCTTCTCTATCATTCTGCTAAAACTGGCCATGGCATTGATTTTTGCTCTTCGCGTTTAATTTATGGCTGTAATAATTTAACTCATCGTCGTCTTGTTGAAAGCCCGTGCAATGATTTCTATTCTACACGTTCGCTCAATCAAAATCGAGGTATTTTTGAATGCAACTCTCCTGTTAGCAATTTTATATTAAAATCTGTAAATTTAAGTTTGTAATTATTTGTTTCTTTGATAATGAGTCGTATTTGCGTCTCGAAATGTCAGAATTAAAGTATTCTTTTTTACAGTAGGTTTTTTCTTTATTCAATCTTCAGAAGGTTACTTTCTGCTTGTCAACAAAAAAATAAAATTATATTTTAGGAATGCTAAGTATACCATTAGATTTCTATAATTTTTATTTATGCTTCTAATATTTATGTAGAATATGCCCATTCATGCTTCTAACATTTACGTAGAATATGCCCATTCATGCTTCTAACATTTATGTAGAATATGCCCAAACTACTTTTATTTATTATAACGGTAGAGAAATTATTGTTAAATTAATTTTCTACTAATTATTTGTAGAAATGTTTTTAGCTTATTTTCTTTATAATTGAAGGGATATGTATACCAATTTTATTTAATTTTCTAAATTGATTATCATTTAGATTATTGAAAGGATAAATTGTTATTACAGCAAAATGAAAGATGAAAGAAATAACATTATTACTCTCTCTCAATCTTTCATAAGGCCTCATTTTGCGTCTCAATATCAGTGACTGCAAAAGATGGTATTGTTATCAGTGCAAAAACAAAAAAGTATTTGCGATAGTAGCTGGTTTGCCAATAGCCACCTCTCTCTATATATATCACATATCAATATCATGTGTATAGTTGGGCTAATGACTTGTGGTAAAAAGGATATTGCTAGGGAGGTGAATCGTGTCAAAATTTACTAAACCTTCATTGATTGGTGCAACTTTTGCCATAAACTATGTAACCATTGACTCGAGGACAATCCAATGGAAATTGGTGTCTTTTATCTGAACGAGAAGGCCCTTGTGGTAAAGGTAGGTGAATCTAAATTCTTCTATGGAAAGTACCACTAAGACAATGGTGCAAGGCTCATTGAGTCTTGGGTGGCATCAAGCTTGGATCTGGGAAGTGTTTCCTAGTGGAAGTTCCAGATCAAGGTAAAAATACTCTTCGTGATGCCACTCTCCGATAGATTCTTCCAGGGACTTACATAAACAATGATGGATGGGCAAGTTACCTACATATTCCGACTTGGGGCAATAGTATCTATACTCATTCTGTGATAATCTACTAGCAAAACATAATCGATCCGATTGAGGATCAGGACATCTATAAGCAAATGTTAAAAACCTTTGGATATGTGTTAAAAGAAAGATATAATGCCAATTTGGAACGAGAGTTGCTCTTTTCTTTCTTATTTTCCAGAATTTGTGTGGCGGATTTCTTTGCAGGATAAGTTAAATACTTCTCCAAACTTTTTGTTGATTGTTTCTGACATTCATAATTGATTAATTCATTATTTATTATTTCATTTCGTTCAAACACATACCCATGCGTTTTAACTTTGATTTTACAAACGTAAACTCTGGAATTACAGACTTTTTCAATATACACTGTGAAGCTTACTTGGTGATATAGGATATGTGATCTATTCTATGCTGCTTCAAAGGAAGTACTACTCGAGCCAGATTTGTGGAAAACTTTTTTTATTTTATGGATATATGCCCCTCTGCATTCCATCCAGCCCAAGATGGATTAATCCGGCGTATGCCAGACAGATAGTTGGTGTACAAAAATTTGACTCCGGCATAAAAAAATCATTATTTAATGATTTTGGAGTATCAATCTATTTGCGTATGTTCTATGCCAATAGCATTTTCAAATGTAAACCAAATTTACCTACAATTTAATGTATTCGGCGTATCAATCCACTTGTGTACGTTCTATGCCCATATCATTTTCAAATGTCAACCAAATTTACCTAAGAGGTATTGTATTCGGCATACCATTCCGCCTGCGTACATTCTACGCCGATAGCATTTTCAAATGTCAACCAAATTTACCTACGATTTAATGTATTCAGCATATCAATCCACTTGCGTATGTTCTACGCCGATAGCATTTTCAAATGTCAACCAAATTTACTTATAATTTAATGTATTCGGCGTATCAATCCACTTGTGTACGTTCTACGCCCATATCATTTTCAAAGGTCAACCAAATTTACCTAAGACTAAGAGTTATTGTATTTGGTGTACCAATCCGCCTGTGTATGTTCTACGCTGATAGCATTTTCAAATGTCAACCAAATTCACCTACGATTTAATGTATTCGGCGTATCAATCCACTTGTGTACGTTCTACGCCGATATCATTTTCAAATGTCAACCAAATTTACCTAAGACTAAGAGTTATTGTATTTGGTGTACCAATCCGCCTGTGTATGTTCTACGCCGATATCATTTTCAAATGTCAACCAAATTTACCTAAGAGGTATTGTATTCGGCATACCAATCTGCCTGCGTGCATTCTACGCCAATAGCATTTTCAAATGTCAACCAAATTTACCTATGTTTTAATGTCTTCGGTGTATCAATCCACTTGCGTACGTTCTACACCGATATCATTTTCAAATGCCAACCAAATTTACCTAAGAGGTATTGTATTCGGCATACCATTCCACCTGCGTACATTCTACGCCGATAGCATTTTCAAATGTCAACCAAATTTACCTACGATTTAATGTATTCGTCGTACCAATATGCCTGTGTACATTCTACGCAGATAGCATTTTCAAATGTCAACCAAATTTACCTACGATTTAATGTATTCAGCATATCAATCCACTTGCGTACGTTATATGCCGATAGCATTTAAAAATGTCAACCAAATTTACCTAAAATGTATTGTCTTTGGCGTATCAATACACATGTGTCATTTACTCTGATACAATAAAAAAATGTGGTTTCGGAGGACAATTTCCATTTTTCTCTAAGTGCCGCCACCAATTTTTCAACTTTGACCGAATGATTTGAAATTCGAATACATGGCAGGCGGAGGTCATACGGTCATGTCCGTGATGTATTTTCTCGATGCATCCTCGTTTTCCCATCAAGGACTAGTAGTTTTGGCTTCAGCCATCTGGCCCGTGGACTGAATTTCAATCAAATGAAACTGGGAAGTGATCGATGTACCTCAAAGGGTCACACATGCAAGCAAAACGTGTCAAGATGCGTCATCGTAGGGTCTCCGTGACACTATTTAGACCTTCAGAGTCTAGAAGGTACATATACGAGAACAACTCAGAATTTGGTCTATCTTTAGATCTAAGTATATCTGTCAATAGATCTATCGTATATCTTATATGAATGTTTCTAGATGAGTTTTTGACAAAAACGATCGAGTCTGCTATTGAAAATAATTTGTTACTTTTCGCCTTTTAACCACACGTGATATTTTATTTTGGGCCCAAATTTTCGCTGGCTGCTAACGGACAAAGTTATCAGTTCTTTTTCTTGAAACTTTCCGGAAAGTTTGCACGTGGATAGATGTAGAATCAGCAAAAAGAAAATCCTTCAACCTTTGCTTCTGAACTGAGCAACACTTGGCCAAACTTTGGCCTATGTGACGTGTACTGTTTGGGGTCATCTGTCTCATAAAAAATGTTTTCATACAAAACCCGACGGGACCATCTACAAGGGCCAACAAGGGCCCTAGAAATTTAACACAATATTTAGACTGCAATGGTCGATAACATACTCGAAATACAGAACATTCGGAGCAGTTGACTATTTTCACTAGAAATCGAAAGATTCCACAGCCTATATATATAAAAAATACCCATGCATAAATCAATATTTGACCTTGAAGGACCAGTCAAATCGGTCCGTACTGCTGGGTCCTGATAGAGGGCGGACACGGATATCGAATGATTGGTAGATTGTAATAACCCTTTGATAATTCTTTGCACAGTAAGTCGCTAAGTTTGAAAAACAAAGGAAATGAACCTCACGGACTTTAACGTTGTGCCCAGATTTCCCATTTTAAAATCGATTTTAGACATGAAGGACTGGTCCAATCGCTTTAAATATTTAGAGCTCTGCTAGATCTATTGAATGATATAGGTTTCATTAATATCCTTTTAGTAGTTTGTCCACAATTTGAGTTCCCGCCGTGAGGCTAATTACCGTTTGCATGGGAAAATGACCTCATTTTTCGAAAAATACCTCTGCGGTAACTCATATTGCGGACCAGGGACTCAACTGATCGGTCTCAAATTTAGCACAATTTAAAACTCGGACAGATCTACCCATGATATGCGTATCAAGCTAAACATTTGTTTAGTTTGCCCAGCAGACCCTCGAGCGATTGGTCCATGGTTCATCGACTCTACTACCAACCAGTGGTTAGACAAACTTATTCAATTTCTTCACTTCGAGGAGTGTGATTCACCCGCCTTTCCCAATATGTTGACTCTGGTCTTCACACTGACTTTATTTATCAGAAACGTTCATTTGGTTAAATTGGACGAAACCAAAGTTCATTTATGCCTCGTTCTATATTAATCCCACCAACTATCTGAAGGCTGGCTGTGAGGCATGATCTTTGCTAGATATTGACTTTCTAAGGGTGGACCAGAGTCCATAATACAGTCTTAGTATACTCAGTTGTTAAGAACCATGTTTATCTCAACTGAACGAAATATTCACGTTTATATCCACGGTGATCCTCAAATAGGAATTCCAAAACACAAATACCTATTTTGGTCTTAAAAGCAAAGTAAAAATTTATTTAATCTGATATTCGAAGCATTTTAAATATTCCAGCCAATGCTAATTTGACCATAGTGTTACATTAACACACGCGCGCAATTACTCAAATTCTTCTTATGAAACAATGGCCTTACTGAAAGTTTTTTTGGTGAACAAAAATGATAAAAAATTTATCACTCCGGCGTAGGAAAAATGTGGAATGCAGAGGGGGTACTATATGAGTATTAAACCAACTATTTCATTTTAAATATTAATAGGAGACAAATAATACTTACTATATACATTCATGTATATTTTGTGACAATTTCATTCATATATTAAGGTGATCCTATAGCTTCCCACATTAAATTATTTTATTAAAAAAATAAATTAAAAAATATGTACATTCCAAAACTATATATTAAATATAAAAACAATGCATACATAGTGTATAAATATTTTCCTGAATAAATTTAATTAAATAATTATTTTAATCCAGAGTAAATTTGGCAGATATTCAAATTTAAAATTTGGTAGAATTTTCTAATTTTTTCAAAATTCTGCAAACACGTATGGCAAATTTCCTTGTACAGAATAAGCAATGGTCTTTTTTCACTCTTAATTACACAAGTTCATTGGGCAAATCATTTATCACAACAATCAATTTGGAAACATTTTATATTGGTTTAGACACTATTATGATGCTTAAATATTTCACATGCTCTGTACACATATATACTATGCTATATATGCATTCTTTTTTGGTTTGATAGGTATATATTTTTGGAACATGAATTTATTTTATTTATTTTTTAATAAAATGATTTAATGCGGAAAACTAGAAGATCACCCATTTTAGATAATAAAATATATATAAATTATACATTAAACATATTTGTATTTTTCTAAAAATATAATAAATAAAAGTATCCCATCTGCTGCTCATTCCCTGCTCATTTGCTACCCATTGGCCATTCATTACTCATTCACTGCCTATCTGCTGCAAAGTTAAAATATATTCCATGGTCTTGCTCTTAGTCTTAGTCCATTTCTGCCTCCATGTTCATTGTCTAAGCAAAAGAGTTCCACCTTCATCAGGCCAGCCTAGGGGAGAAAATGACTGGACAGAGACCACCTTTAGTTGTTTTACCACTGCTTAGTTAATGTTAGCTATATGTTATATATGCTCAACTTTGTACTTTAATTTACAGATCCTAACATTTTTGTAAGAATAAATCTTCTCCAAAAATAAGTCATTTTCCTTCATGTTAGGATACAATCAAGGTAACATGAACCTATTAAGAAAAACTTGAAGTTGAACTTAACTGAACTGACAGTCTGAGTTTGACAACTTGTCACCTGTGATCTAAAACTCGAAGTATTTCTAACTTGGGTGCTAATATAGTTTATACCCATCTAACAGATTCATCAGGATTTACTAACTTGTAGCTCCAGTTTCTTAAAGTATATTTATGGAGTTTCCCGGTGTGCTATGTGCATCATCTTCAGTCACATTCTTACAATTTCATATTCCATGTTACTACATATCTTGATGTCTAGATTCCTGTAATTTTATCATAGGCATGTCTAGAAGGGAGGCCATGGCCCCTTTCTAATTTAATCGGTTATTGGTGCTAAAATGTTCATTTGAACCATATATAATAAATTCAAAGTGGCTATATATGGGTCCAAAGAGTTAGTATTAAGGGTCCAAAATGTTCCTATATTTGACACTTTGTTTTTACAAAGTCCATATTTCATACCTTATATGACTATAAGGTATGTATAGAGGTCCTAAAGGGTCCAAAGCACCAATAATAAATGAGTATGAATGATTAGTAAATGCGGGAACAGGGGATTGTAATAAAATAAAAAATTAATAGTAGCATAACCAAATATAGAACATATATCATTTATAACTAGCATATACTGCCAATATTTCAGATACTTGGCTATAAATAATATATTGATAGTGCTGCAAATATTGGCAACCTTTACAATTTCTATTATGGAAGGAGGGAGAGCAAAGCAGGCGCAAGCCTTGGTAAGCCCCCCCCCCGCAAATATCTAATGAGGCATTAGTGGGGCCCTTTTACATATATAATCCATATATAGTATTTCACAACAATTATGAGGCCCTTCTACCATTATGGGCCCCTTAGATTCGGGGAATTCGGAGGTGATCTATGCCGGCTCTTGGGGAGAGTCTTTTCAAGCCCAAGGATCAAGCAAACACTTAAGGCCATTCACTTAACTATGATGGAAGCCCAAATTGAGGCTCTTATTAATATTATGTTATAAGTTCATCAATATAATTATACTCAGTTGATTGAAAATGTCATCGATCTCTTGTTGCTTGATACTTTACCACTACTGGCACTAATAAATTGTACCACCTCGGCCCTTGGGGCTCTGGCTAAAGTTCAATCTCTAGTTGGGCTATGCTGTATATATTTAACTCTTCTTTTGGCTAAAGTTCAATCTCTATTTGGGTTATGCTGTATATATTTAACTCTTTTTTTGGTTTTCCTTGTGTGCTCTGTTTACATATCCTGTTAATACTTAAACTTAATATTATTGTACCAATTTTCATTCCCTATATAATTGAAAATTGGTCACTTTTTTCAAATGTCAATGACAAATACATATACACTCATTTAATATTGAAAAATATTTGGCACTTTTTTTGTATTTCCCCTATATTCATAATAAATTATATGAATAACCATATAAAAATGACCTTGACTTGAGGTATATTATTAGAGTTACGTGGAAAGAAATATTAGTGTATTTAAATCAATAGAGGTTTATATGGCGCTTTTTTGGTAGTTCCCCCACATTTATAACAAATTGTATAAACAACCATATAAGAATAACCTTGAATGGTTATCATTAGACTTAGACTTAGAGTTTGGTAGAAAGAAATGTTAGTATATTTAAACTAGTCTAGAGTGTTGAATTACTATCTATGTTCACTTTAGTTTGCTTGTCAGCCGCCACATATTTGATTTGAAAATTTTTTTTTTTTCTTATAAGTTCCATCGAGTTGTTTCAGGCTCCAGGTGACCATATGAATGAAGTCCCTCCAGGCAATA
>JAUYWV010133713.1:0-10973 GCA_032274565.1 Nematoplana nigrocapitula
GGTGACTCATCGGTCGGAAACGTGTTTGTGCGGGGGGGGGGGTTCGTCACGCATGGCTGATGATCCAGAGCGTAGCTATAGTATACTGCTTCCGTCTCTCATACATTTAGTCTTTGCTCAAGTCTTCTTCTACGCGGGTTCTCGCTTTCGGTCCCTCAGGAATTTGCTGACTCATTTCCAGGTGCACGTCTGTATTCCCATGTTGTTCTTCTTGCCAAACACTCCGCGTCTCCACATCCTGTCATACGCTCTGCTGAGTTTGAAAAGCACCAAGATGGTGTACTTGACCTTCCCTTTGTTCTACAGACCGTTATGGGTATACTGGACTACTCCGCTATACTAGTATCTCTGTGCCCATTCCTTTCCTGAATCCTGCCTGGATATTAGCGAGTTTGCCTTCTTCTCCTGCGAGGAAATGGTATAAGAGTCTGGATTTCACCGCAGTTTTCTTTAAAGCCGTTGGTTCCTAAGGTGTCCTTGCCATCACTAATTAGTTGTCTGTTCGACATTATCGATCATGCGTTCGGGGATTAGCCGAAGAGACCCTTATTATATATATATTGATTGTTTGATTGGAGATGAGAATAAGGATTTAAAAAGACAAAGTATTTCGGTCATAGACGAGAGGTATACATATGCATTTGTCAAAGGAACGGTTGCTTTAATAATTTCGTGAACGCAGACAGAGTCTTTTGTGAAAACAATTAAGGTTCTTCCTCTTTTAAAACTAATAGAACGTCAAATAACCAACATGAGCTTTAGAAATTTTAATTGTAATCCTTAAAAAGATGACTTGTGCTATCATTATTTGAAGCTACTGTAGGTAGATTTATCCCATGTAATTTTATTTTAAACATGTTTCATTTATAGTCAGCTCGTCAGCTCAGTATGGATCCGAAGAAAACAGTGAAGTTGGAAATCACTCCTCAGATTGGTTACAGCATGCGAATCACAAGGAAGGTAGTAAATCTCGCATTTCATTTGTATTTCTATCAAAGTTATCCGATATGTGTGAGTCATATTTAACTACAGTTCACGATTCTCGTAAATAAAATCATCTCTTACAGTGTAGGCAAAATTATTTTATATAATTTAATCTGGTTTAGTTGTTCTATTGCAGTTTTTTATGTTCATAAAAATAAAAAATAAATGTATTCGTCGGGAACTTATATAATGACACACACCTGTGCTATTTTTTATTTATATGTTTATTCATTTCGAATGACATTTTATTTCAGTTTCGTCAATACTGTTTAAGGTCCGACGCTCTTGCCAAAACCGGTGCATCCTCTGCCACTGCCTCTCCAATCTCTTTCTCTGTCTCATCCTCCTTTATCCACCATTCTCTCCTTTTGTCCTGGCGGTCATCTCTTTGCAACAAACCTCTCGACAGCCAGATTCCAAAAACTTCTTCTGGTGAGCTTCTCCTTCCCGTTGCGAACTTTCGCGCCTTTGCTGCAACGGGCACTCCACCCTCCTTGCCGGATCAATCTGTCCGACTCTCCCTCTTGCTCTTCTTGCGGAGAAGGCCAGCAGGATCTTTCTCACCTTCTTCTCTCTTGTCCCTCATCTTCGGGCCTCCGCCTTGTCATCTTTGACGAGACGGCGGCTCTGCGTCTCTCCATCCTCCGGTAGGGGTCGGGTAACTCAACAACAACTCTAATCGATCCTCAAGTTTTTTAGAATTTCCGTGGAATTCAATCTATTTTTAATTTAAGAAATTTTTTATAATAATTAAAGAAATGTATGTATGTATGTATGTGGGTATGTCTGACCGGTATTTTTCTCCCAACTCTCTTGACGGATATGCATGCTTGATGACTCAAAAGAATGATACGCCAATGGGTAACATGGGAAAATAGCCACGAGATTAAATATTTCTAAATGAGAGGCCCACAGCAGAAAATACCCCCAAAACGATGTTTTTGCTCCGATGCTAAATCAATATGCTTCAGGAATTTGAATCTGCAGACAGTAGCCTGATTGATTCAAAGGTAAATAAATAAATTTGAATTCTGCAGATGCTGCGATACTAACGCTATACGGGTAATCCTACCTGTATTCATTAAATTTAAAACCAGTTCATATAACAATCGAACAAGTTTTCAAGTCATCCATGCGGGTAGGTGCGGAAGTTAGAAAAGTCAACGTTTTCAATAATTGACTAAAAACTTGTAACTTTCACTACTCTAGGCTACACACTGTCCGATGCAACTATTCAAAGTGTAGTAACAGTTTTATATAATTGTATATACAATGTACAAACATTGCAATAAGACCATCCGTACAATGATTATACACATACTGTAGAGCAGTGAATGTTTCTTCTAACAAAATATATCATTGCAGTTGCATTTTTCTGATAATGCAACGTCTTTTTAGAAGAAGATAAATAATTGGTTTGCTCTTTTGTTTCCTTTCATCAATGGACATTTTTAAATTACTCAATCTGAATTCGATATACATAGAGATTGGTGCTTTGTGTATGAACGTTATCGCTCTTGTAACGTTTAAAGAACAGATTGGTTCATCTCAATGTTTTAATCCATTCATATACTGTATACGAGATAATTATATGGTGCAAGTAGAACCCCAGATTTATTACAGGCGGATCATAAATGACGCGCAGTCTATATATGTTTTATGGTACATAAATTTGTGCTACATATACAAATTAAGTCAGGTCAGGTCACTCCCGTATAGCTTGTTGACCTTTGGTACTTTCATAACTTCACTCACACATTCAATGACGCTTCTGTCGGTCCATTCCCTGATAGCATCGATCCACGTTCGTCTTGGGTGACCTCTACTTTCTTAAACATCACTATGCATTATTGTGTGCATCAAGGTTCCCGGAGTAAACCATTGAAGTTTTCGCCAATGCGCTGTTTCAATTAATGCTTCATATTTTCCAAGCACCATTCGCAATCTTTTTTTTACTGCAACATTTGTTACTCATTGTTTCCATGTGATTGCCAGCAGTATTTTGAATGGTTCAATTTTGCTAACCAATTGGGTATTATCAGTGCCGGCGCAAGCCTCGGTAAGCCCCCGCCCCCAATACCCAATGAGGCATTAGTAGAACCCTTTTACACCTACAGTATATAAGGCGTTTCACAACAATTATGGGGCCCTTCCACCTTCGTGCCCCCCCCCCGATCAGGGGGTTCAGGGGTGGTCTGCGCCGGCTCTGGACGTATTATAGGTCCAGGACTCGCAGGCCGCAGCTACCAAACAGGGCAATAGAACTGATGAGTGATTTAGGAATTTTGCCTTCGTCTTTATGCTGATGGATTTAGTGTTCTATAGTTTATTCAGTCTTACCAACTGCCCCGTGGCTATAGCTAGCCTAATCTTCTCTTAATTTATGTATAAGATGTAACATATTGGTGGTACGAGTATAAGCACATACAATATTTTATAACCTTTTTAACAAAAATGTCGTCAAGTTATTTTTTTTTAAATGTTATCTCTCGTCATCCCGCTTGCTAGACGTCATAGTTATAAAAAAACAAATATACTGACGGATGTATTAGTCACATTAAAATGCCAGTTAAAAACATTTAGTTATCATAAAGTTGATATTTACTTCAAAAAAGAGACTATAATAATTACGAATTCTCATAATGACAATTTTGGACATTGTCAAATAATTATTATGATATTACATAATCTGTTTTGTGACATGGTGACACGAACAAAGCTTTATTCCAAACTTCATTGCCGAAAAGACACCTTTTCAAGCACACGATGTTCCAGCAGAATTGTAAAAATTAACTTGTACAAATACGAGAATGTAGGATATTATACATCTCAGACAATTTTCTGAAACGCGAGTATAACAGTATAATGGATATTCACATTCTAGATGTGAAAATTCAAGGTCTCTAGAACACAACGAATGAAGTCGATGTCATATTGGACTCTTCTTTCCAATGAGAGACGGCTGCAGTACGTATAGATAGAACGTCGAATCAGCAGGAATGGTTTAGTTGTATAGGCGAGAAACGACGCATAAAGGCCGAGAATAACGTGTCATTAGTTTCAATAAATAAGTTCTTTTTCAACATAGCTTTCCGGATATAGAGTGTCACATCGGTCGACCAGGTTTAATCGAGTCGTCTCGAAACCATATCTTTCGACGTGACTCGCTGTACATACTCAACAACACCAATGAGGTAACGAAGAAGCCGATAAGATTGCTAATGCAGCTGCCAAACTCAGTCAAGAAGAGGTTGAATGCACCGATGACGTAGCGAAAGCGAGAATAAGGAACAGTGGAAGAAAGAAAGATTGGAAACATGAGAGAAGTAAGAAGATATATACAGAGAAGGAGGAGTCAAATATGAAAAATAAAAAGATTGGGACAAGACCGATGCGACTAGTGTTAGGAGGTTTAGAATAGGATATTTGAACGAGCCCGGAAGCTATACAGAAAAAGAATCGGACTGAGTAAGACGACCTATGCAGATGGTGTGAAGAAGAGAGTGAAGACACTGAACATATCCTCTTCAGGTTCCCCAAGAATGAGTTATTCAGGGGAGAGAGAACAACATCAACAGCCAGGCAGACTTGCGCAGGTTTCCTTAAAAGATACTGGGAATGTGGAACACATTCAAGGTGCAAAAAACTCCCCATACGTCATAAGTTGTGTTCGTTGTGTATATATATGAAGTTTTGGTGTGGTTATTTATTTGTTACGGACGGAAGATTAACTCTTTTGACCGGGCCCGACAGTACGGCATCCTTAATTAGAGAGCGTTTTTTCGACTATACAATATGTTTAATGATCCCTGTTAATATGCGTTTATATAAATTATTCAAATATTTAATCATTGTGTTTAATTTCATGCTATATATGGGAGGGCGGCTTTAAGAATTTTCCTATATATTCCTCCTCCTTCTCCTCCGCCTCTTCAGAGACTGAAGCAGCTGCTCTTTCTCAAAGAAAATTTCATGTTCGGGGCATCCATAATATACCAAAGACTGCGCGACGATATTTACATCTCTGACAGAATCCAGGCGACATAAATTCCCGGCACGACATCCCAAATGTCGGCTGTCCTGACGCAAACCAGAGCGAGTGAAGCAGAGAAAGAGTCAAATTTCATTGTTTTGAGCCGACCGACCCGAGCGAGTATGGGCGGCAAACTCGCTCGACACCTGTTGTCCCATAAAACTCGGGTGGAGTGTGTGCGTGTGTGCTGCACAACTCTCCCTCTCACCCCCCCCCCTCGACGCCGTGACAACATCGCCACCACGACGACTTTCTTCAGCCCCCCCCCTCCCCTCACCCCCTTCCCCCGGCACTCACCTTCCGTGTGTGTACCGACGGCGGGGCGAAGCGTTTTCTTGACTCAATAGGCATACAGGCTTCGTTATAGAGGGCATCATCGCTTCTTTGAAAAACAGTGGATGCTAATTTCGGCGAAACATAAGAGAGCAAATAATCGCGGGGGGGCGCACTGTGCTCTCCAGCCCCCCATAGCCAACATAACCGACCGAGTATAGGAGAGAAACCCGATCCATCATGCACCTCCTAATTGGAATGCGAGTCGGAAGTGCTCCCACAGCGCAGCATCTGTTCCAGGGGAGATAAGGAGAGGAAATCTACACTCGTATCTCGGAGGATGTATAAATCTTTGTTAACCAGCCCCCGATAACAGTAGTCACAGAACCAAATTTCACCACAGACCTTTTTACTTCTCTCACTCGTCTTCTTCTTCTTCGCCGTCTTCTGCTGTGCGCGACCTGATAAGAGGGAAACGAAGAGAAAGCATCCATTTTCTTGTTTTCTTGTCGAACCGATATGCTGAGAGTCAGAAAGCGATATTTATTTTCTCAGTGCCAGAGCTCGTGCGTTTTCCTGATTCTTCTCAGGCAATTATTCAGTCTGCGGGACGATCGGACCACAAAGAATTCCCGGTAGAACGTGAACAAATGCGTTCACTTCGAGGAAACTTCGCCACATTTTAAAGTATATTTTCATAGTACCACATCCTTGCGTAAAGCGTCTATTTCGACTTTCGCTATGCAAGGATAACAACAGGGTATTTCTTGATAACCAAATAGGAGTCTACTAACTCTCACCTAACTTGATCACCTTTCCTTGGGACAATCGTGTAACCTCCAGTGCCTCTACGCACACGGTGTCCTTTAACCACCCTGAGTGGTGGTGCGAATACACGAGGCTTCGGGACATCTTGACTAGGCTACGGCATATGTGTCATGTTCTGTGAAAGTTGAGCCTTTCGGTTATATTGCGTCCACCCTTCGGAGGCTGATAATGCTGTAGAAAGTTTGGGTATCGCTTGGATGTGGGCTGGTGTCCACCTCTGTTGCATGTTAATCACACAGCCTCATCTTGGTGATATTAAATGGTTTCGCATCCCTTCTGAGACACTATCTATGCCCAAGTTAGATGTATCTGCCTGCACGCGGCCTCTCCGAGGAATCCATTTCGGTGGACTCGTGTATCTGAGGGAGCTCCAGCTCCACATGGCTTCAAAGTTTGAGACACTCATCCAGCAATTTCATCTGACTCTGCAGAACTACAATACCATAGAAAATAATAGCTTGGCCCAAACATCAGCATGCGTCAGACAAAAAATTTCCCAACTTTGTTAAGTAACTTGATTGATAATTTGAACGGTTTAACTTTGGACATAGCTGTCAGAACATAATACTGTAAATGCATGCGCGAGAAATGAAATGATGGCCAACAGATGTCGTGTAGTGTTTCCAGTGGGTCGATATTCCATTTATGAAATGTTCCTTCACATAGGTGTTCTATCCAAGCATCACCAAAGAGGCGCACCATTGCTATAGCAAACAGATGGTCCTTTGATAAAGATTAACTAAGGCTTATCGGTTTCACCATTTGACAATGCGCTGCAGATTCCGCGTGTACATGGTTTTGAAAGCAAGATGAACAGGCCATCTACAGTATTATACTATATACTGTTTGTTCCGCATGAAGAAGGGGATCAATTGCCTTCGGATTATCTTAATAATCTTGTTCTTTATATGCATCATTTCACCAGAACTGTAATTCGTGCATGCAAAGTAAATCAATGACAGTTAATAATATAAGAATTGCCCGGCACCCCACGAGAACGCATAAGTGGTCTTTTCCTGCTCATTACCACCTATTCCAAGAAAACAAAAATTTTACCGAGGCAATGAGCACAGTATGCGTACCTGGCATTATAGGGAAAACTATGGACAAAGTAAAAGAGGAGAGCCAAACTCACAGTGAAGACGTATTACCATTGCGACAAACCGGTTTTGATTAGTCAGCATGATTCATCATAAAGCATTTAATACCAGTAACATAGCAACATTAACAGAAAAGATATAATTGACCATTTAAAAGAGATAACATAAATTACTTAAACACATGTAAAACTATTGTTCGATGAAGATTAACGTTTTACATACAATATACCTATGAACGCTAAGAAGACAAAGGTGATGGTGGCAAACGGGAGATACAAAAGACTAGAGCGAGGCAGATAAAATTGGAGAGAGAGACCATCAACAGGTGGAACAGTTCAAGTGTTTTGGGACGGTGAAGACAGCAAATGGTGAGTGTACGACAGAGATCAAGAGGAGAATAGTCATGGCTAAAGAGAAGGCAGCTAAGCTGGATAATATGTGCAGGGCAAGATATCTGAAGGTGACTTAGAAGATGCGATTGATGAAGACTATCATATGACAATGAGAGCTGGACCGTTAAACATAGCGACCAAAATAGGATTGGGTCCTTTGAAATGTGGTGCTGGATTCGGATGCTTGGCGTCTCGTCGAGCAAACATCGAACAGACGCTTCAGTACTGGAAGAGATGGGTTTGTAAAATGAGCTCAGTCATGGCAAACGTGGTACAGCTAATGATGTCATATTTCGGGCACGTGGTTAGGGGCAGTGCAGGTGACCTAACACTGTTGGTAATAGAGGGAGCTTTTGAAAGAAAAAGATGCAGAGGTGCGCCCAGTAAGTGCTGTCTGGATAACCTCAAGGAATGGAGCGGAAAGACCTATCCAGAGTGGAAGGAATTGTTGCGGGTGTGGGCTGCTGTGTCTGTCGCCAAACCTCGTCTGAGGACGGAACAGCAGTTTAGTAAGTAGCATCTCCCAATAAATGGACAGCTCAAAGCGCAAATTTCGGAAAACTATTTTTAGTCTCTCTCTGCAGTCGCAAGCTGTCAGATGCAAATGTTGGAGCATTTGGACGGACCAATGCGCTCCGGTGTTCCTTGTCCTTGATGCTTCTGGTCAGGTGCCGTTTTGTCCGTCCGATGTGCAGGACGGGCATGGATCCATGGAACAAGTTAATTTTTACACGACTCGTAGCCCAGACACCAAGGGGCGCGGGGTCATTGGTGGAAAAAATAGTTTCGGACCATCATTGAACTAAGGGGTACAGTTTCACGCTTTCCAAGCGCTTCATCTTTCCTCTAGGAAGACCAAGAAATGGAAGAGAAAAACAACGCGAAGAACTATCAAGGGAGACCAAGGCAGAGGGAGGAAAAAACCTAGAGTTCAGGAAAATGAATGCGAGAAATAGCAAACGATTTAGACAAACCGGTGTTGACAAACAAATTAATCAGTGTGTTAACCTCGTTATGAAAAAGTGACCAAGAAGAAGAAATCCGAAAAGCAGCTCTATTAATTGAACATTTAACTAATGTATAGAACTGCAATAGACCGGAAAAGTATAGATTCGTAACTTGGCTGGCGTGCCTTGTGTTTCTATTATGTGTTAAAGTAATTTATGTTATTTATTGTAAATGGTTAATTACATTTTTCTCCTTGTTGCTGTACAGTATGTTATACTTGAGTATATTAACGTAAGTGCTTGATATTATTATGTTGAATAATCGAAACAGGTCGCAAAGGAAATAAATGTTTATCATGAGCTTGGTTCTCCTACTTTTGACTTTGTCCGAATATATACAGTAGTTATCCAACTGTCTCTACTTTATCTGCTCATTATATAGTTATTTACTTTTATTAAAATCACTTTTCATTTGCCTTCAACTAATGCCTCATTATTTTGTGGAACATATTGCATATAAACCACATAGATAATTGCTTCTAAGACACACGTCAATCAATATAAGAACCATGAAGATATTATACTCTTAGCATGTCTGCTATGTTGCAATTGAGAAATCTGATGAAAGTTTGGCACACACTTATATCATTGTAAATGAAGATATTTGCGCTAGAGGTTTTACCCTTCTCAAGAGTCGTTTCGTCACAGCTTTTCCTGATCTGTTCCTCTTCCAAGGTTGATATCAAGTAGGTGTTTTGTTATGTAAAGCGCCTCGAGGTCGTGCTTTTTCAATTTCCCGCATCTATTGGGTCAGCTGGCTGTAGACCGAGGGTTGACTTCCAGGTCTTTATCCTTCTTATTTTGTGCTTCCTGCACAGGAGTCTGACTATTCGATCTTGGCATTTTTCGATGAGAGATGTGATGGATTCTGCTTTAGATTTACACCATCTGCAGTTGGCGTGTTGTTGTGAGGTCGATGTCCTTCCTGAACTTACCCTACCCATTTCGTCTTCCCGCACTTCTCAGCTGCGAAAGCAAACTGCTATCTTTCCTGGTTCAGTCGTTGTCAAGCAACTTTCTTCAATGTTGCAGGATCGTGTTCTTGTCCAGTTCTATGGCCCATTGGTTGTTTACCTCTCGCTTGATAGTGGCCTTAATGGCTTGGTACTGTATATCGGCATCTTTGGGATTACATTTTTCCACCACTTCACTCGCGTCCTTGTCCACCTGTTCGTTCCGATATCAATTCCACAGTGTGCCCCAACATCTCGGTTATGCTTGCATACAGATGTTCCTGAAGTAAGAGCTGCTGGGGTCTTCCAGTAGCATTCCTCCATGATAAAAGCTCGCGTATATTGAGGGTCGATCCTACGAGATTCAGGCGTCCATTGTGGGAGTGATGTGTCCCTATAAGAATCGAAAGCCATCAATAGTGCTGATACACTTACTCTCTCGGGAGGAGGCTGAGCGATCACGCTGCAACCAAGATCTCATTATTGGTAGATGGTCAGCCTCAAGGGAGAGATTATCGCGAATCGTATCATATGGGTAAACTCCTTTTATTGACATGAATAAGTGAATACTTCAAACTATCGCTCAATCGTTAAATTGTGAGTCATTTAAGCCTCCCTCATTCAGTTTTCAAATGCAGAAATATACTGTAAGTCCCTAAGATGGTTGGAAAGCGTTTGTCACTTATATTTCTCTGTTTTCTTTAGAATTTTAGTGAATTTGCGAGTAAAATACTTTAGTGCGAAGAATATTCGGTAAACGAAAAAGTTTCAAATAGTAAAAATACAACAATTTCACATGTAAATCATCATTAATATAAAATCAGAGCAACTGATACAGTGTTTTTATTCAACCGGTTTGGGGGGCGACCCTTCCTCAATTAGAATATTCGCGAAACTAAGCCGAGATATGTAAGTAATACCGATACCGCCATTTTTTTCATTATTCCATTTATTTGCAAACCCTCTATCATTCTAAAAAACATCTAAATAAAATCTTTAAATCCAAAAATATAAACCTTACTATCGCTTTCCGTTCATTTAAAGTTCGCAATTATTTTTCTCTGAAGGATCGTACTCCTGGTGCCTCGAAATCATGTCTGGTTTATCAGTTTAATTGTTCGGTTGATCCGAAGTCTACCTATATTGGTAAACTATATCAGACAATTTTTTTAGCCCATCCATCAGCACTCACATCCTAATTCAGTCATTGCTCTTCATAGGCGAAACTGCAGTGGTACTATGGGCACCGTTAGTTTCAAGATTTTATACAGTTCCTTTTCACCATTTTTATTCCCAATAAAAGAGGCATTACCCATCAAAGCAGCCAACCCTATTTTAAATAGACAACTTCATTTGTCCGGTTCTTCGTTTTACTGCAATATATTTTAATGCTTTTACTGTAT
>JAUYWV010133724.1:0-10972 GCA_032274565.1 Nematoplana nigrocapitula
TCTCGGTGAGGCTCTCGTCTTCTTCTCCCCGTTCTCTCTTAAGGTCTCTCTTCTCTATCTCGTCCCTGATTTCCTCATTAATAACTTAATAAGTGGGGGGGGGCGAGATTGGCTGACCTGGAGAGCTGATCGGCGGACCCCCTTAGCACGTGGCTTTGGGGGAAGGGTCACCTACAACTACCACTACTAGGAGGTGTATCCGATTGACTAACGAGGGGATTCGATATATTTGCGCAATCTTTGCATGAAAGTATTCATCTATATCATTGTTCAGTAACATTTCTAGATATGGATGAAAAAGTCAAACCTGTATCTCATTGGATAGTTTCAAAATTTAAATCCTAAAATGTTATGCCAAAATGCTGTAAATTAGGCACAAAAAATAGGGAAAAGGTACAAAAATACCATTTAATTGGATATACTGTAGCCTACAAAGGAGTATTATAATGGCCTATGTACCCATTGAAATGCTCTCCGAACAAATTAAAGCAACATTAAGATTTATCAAAGAAGAACTGTCCATTGCTGTCTACGTACGAACTTTTACGTGCGCAGAAATCATTTACTAAAGGAAATAGCCAAATCTTACATTTCATTTTAAAATTCAATTTTGAGAACTATCCAATAAATTACGGGCTCCGATTCTTTTCATCAATATCTTCGATCTTTTATGGTTCACGACAGTCATGCTTTCACATAGAGATTGCACGAATATATTGCTTGTATAGCTTTTATACCTGACATGCTGCATATTTGACGCTAAAGAAAGACGGATGGGCATTCGTTACCAAGAAGACGATCCTCGCGGGTAAAAATTAACCATCAATACCAGAAATTGTTTCATGCAAAATTACAGTATACTGTATATATGGTCTACAGTACGCCCACTTAAATATATGACTATGAAGCTTAAGGGGGAGATTTTGTCTGCTATACTCCTATATGCGAAACGATATTCTGTCTAACATCAAATAATAAATCTTTGTGCACTCATCACTTATATTTCTGGCATATAGTTATTATCCGACAAATTCCATGCAGTTAAGGTCAGCTCTATGCATTGTTTAGCTGTTGGAATTCATTTAAATAGATACTGCTATTTAATTATTTTTTATCTTCTTCGTTTTATTCCAGGATTCGTTAAAGAAACTGATGAAGAATTTGGAGAGCACCAGCCCACACTTTATTCGTTGCATCATCCCCAATGAGTGCAAACAACCAGGTTTGTGCTAT
This sequence comes from Nematoplana nigrocapitula, assembly GCA_032274565.1. Taxonomy (NCBI): domain Eukaryota; kingdom Metazoa; phylum Platyhelminthes; order Proseriata; family Nematoplanidae; genus Nematoplana; species Nematoplana nigrocapitula. The sequence goes on from JAUYWV010133724.1 coordinate 1,234, forward strand.
CATAAAAAGAATGACGCGATGTTCCAGACTTTTTAATAATCATTAAATGCTTTTTTCTCCTTTTTGTTCAACCCCTGGACTTTAGGTTATTAAACTTGCTGAAACCGAAACTTCATTTAATTCTATGATGTGTCATCCACACAAAAATACATAGGCTAATAATCATAATCGTATATTATAATTTCCATATTTCATAGTTCGACTGCATTCATTTTCATGGACAGAATTTATATTTGAAAAAGTTGAACACAAGAACCAAGCAGACAGGCCAAAGAAAAAAAATACTTGAACTCATTATCAAGGATGTCCAGAATACGGCGATTTGTTCCCTAGTAATAGACTGGTTTTTAAAGCTTTGTTTTTTCAGAAATTATTGCTGTCAATTTCCTTATTGTTTCGAAACTTATAACATCTATATGGTATAATTTCTTAATTAGTAACAGATTTCATAGTTAAATAATCATAATAAATGAACATCGCTTTTCCCCATATATGTAGGCGAGGGGGCTGGCTGTGGATCCCAAATTTTCCGGCCCAACTTGAGTACACGACTATAGTTTCGTCCTGATTGGGGCTCATCAGGTGTACGCAAGAGAAGGCGAACCGGTTAGAGCCGGAACTTTGACATCCACAGTCAGCCCCCCTCGCCTAATCAAAAAGGCATTTGCATTTAAATAACGATGAAACTTTCAAATATCACTTTGCTTTTACAGTATGTGTAAGTTATAATTTGTATAATCAACAATTTGACTAAATTAAAATAATAGATTAAGCATGCACTGTGTTGTATTGTTATATACACTCTAATGAGAAGGTGCATCCATAGAAATTGGTACGCCACACTACTTTGTTTGAAATTGACAAAGTGGTGTGGCGTTCCGATTTCTATGTGTGCATCTTATCAAAACTGTTAGTATATTCTAGATTTATATATACTGTACAATAGATAGTCTTGTTAATTTCCAAAAATATGGCTTTTAAAATGGCCTTATTTGACTGAAAATCAATCAACAACTCCCCATTGATTTTGTCATCGTGTCTAGATGTCTCTAGAAATTGTTTAAACTAATTTTGCCCAAATTTAGGTATGATTGACGCCCATCTGGTACTGCATCAGCTGACCTGCAATGGAGTGCTCGAAGGAATTCGTATTTGCCGCAAAGGTTTTCCCAACCGGATGATCTACTCCGAATTCAAACAACGGTAAGTTGGAAAAATTCAATCTCACTCAGTTTACTGCTGACTTCTTCTTTGATAGAAATTGACACAAGGTCGTAAATGAGGTCATTACTTTTGAAAATGCTGTGATTCAGTTTTCTGTCGTTTTGAGTTAAATGTAAAGAGGTTTGAATATATCAACTAGAATAGACACGCGCGCCAAAACATGTAATTTCGGTTTGGGCGTGTTTGGTAGGCAAAAATCGCAGAAGGGCTAATATTTATTTCCGGTTATTTTATTGCAAATGACAACTAGCTGCTATAAACTGTGCATACAGACAAAATGAAACGAGAATATGTTCTGTAGCATTGTATTGGAAAAATAATCACTAACTCACATGCCTACCAAAGAGCATCGATGACTACCAAACTCTGGTGATTTTTTAAAACAAAAAATCGTCACATCTACATAATTGACCGAAAGGGGCAATCAATGAAATTACTCGGAAATCGTTTATCTTTAAACGAACGTGTCTACTCTAGTATACTTAATCCAACCTCTTTGGTTAAATGCGTTTAAATTTGGAAGAACGCATACAGTACTATGGGTATTATTCTGCCCTGTGGTGAATATCTTCAACTATAATTGTACAGAAAACAGTTAATATTCTTCATCCTAAGAACAATGAAACCGAAATCTCTGTCAGCAAGATCATAAAAATGGGATGTGTACCCGATAAGACTCGCTCAGGTCGAACAAAAACCTCACCAGACACTTACGAAGCAGCTCTATATGCCACACCGTATGCAAGCACTAAAATGATAATACGGCGTAACCAACGGTTTTAATGTGTGCTTCTGTGATATTTTGAAAAAATAAAAGTTTTATCTATACAAATTTAAGTTATTGCATCGCCTTAATGAGGATTATCTAGAATGTCGAATGGTGCCTTCACAACATTCAGAAAGACAATAACTGTTTGCAAGATATATTTGTTTTTAGATGAAGATAAGTTTTATCGTAATGGAGAGGTAAATAAGCAAAACGTCTGATACTGCTCACAAAACGATTTCTCCGGATTTGTTCGTACAGAGTTATCATTTTCACTTGCTCTTCCAGTTACTCCATTCTGGCCCCCAACGCCATTCCGCAAGGCTTCGTCGACGGGAAGCAGGTGACGGAGAAAATTCTCCAAGCTACCCAGTTGGACACCAATCTGTACAAACTGGGAATCACGAAGGTCTTCTTCAAAGCGGGAACCCTGGCCGTGCTGGAAGATCTGCGCGATGAAAAGTTGAACGCCATCATTGCCCTCTTCCAAGCACAGATTCGTGGCTACCTGATGCGCAAAGAGTACAAAAAACTTCAGGACCAAAGGTAAGCGCTAGTCTGTCTGGGGAGGACAAAGCTATCGACTGGTTACTCGACCCACTATAGCAAATGTTTATGAAGCTGAAGGTTGTTATTTTGCAGGATCGTCTGGTAAAACCATCCACTTCTAAGTAGTACGTACAGTCTTGCATCCTTCATTTGATAAACTTCATGCAAGGTCTCATAGTTTGAATAAAACATTTTATAACGACTTCCTTTACAATCATTTCGAAATCACGGATGGCTTAGACAAGCTCGTGACACATAGGTCCAGATTAGTTCTGATTAGAGCAATGTTTTGCATTTTAGTTTCATTACAATGCGTCTCCCCGACATTCTTGAGATGCAAAACAGTTGCTTTCCATCTCCTCAAACTAGCCGAATAAATCCATCATAGAGTTATATCGATCACTTTGTTCACATGAAGACGACAATGTCTACATTTTGATGATTGAAAAGAAAAGTCAAAGCTGACAATCTTTGATCTTCCATCCAACCATAAAAGTCGGTACTGGTGTGCATATGGACCGGGTAAGCAAACAAAGATGGTAAAAATTTGAGAACGCTGGTAGGGTGGCTTGGAACAGCGTCATATGTCATCAGATTATCTCTTTTCCGTCCCTTGCTTTGCAACGAAGACAGAAAGGCCGAGCAGATCACCGTATGCATTGCAAGGAGCTCTGGAGCAGCATTATGTTCAGGTAGAAAGACTGAGACTTTCATCTCGTATCTGAGGGATCTAGACCGCGTGCTTGAATAAATCAGCTGTACCAAGAAACTTTCACAATTTGAACCAGGGACTTTGAGGAGAAGGCCGTCCTGAAAATCGTGACTTTGTATTACCGTAGATCGATCCATCTGGTAAATGTTAGCATATTTAAACAAATCAAAAGCATAGAATCAGATACAGCTTCGACACACTGACAAAGACAAACATGTAATAAATAGTCTTCACAAACACTCACGCGATGATGTTACAGCTCACTTGTTTAAATATGCTAACATTTAACCAGTATACAGTAACTATGATGGTATCGAACCACGGTTATTCAGGACGGTAAATGTCAATACACGGCTGGGGTGTATAATACATTACCTCCGGAAACCTTTGGAATCTACACAGATGTTAAATTAAATATAATTTCCCTCACTATATGCTCAATAAGGAAATAATAAATTTTAATATGATTTATTTTATACACAATTGCACACTGTACAACTAATTTTAGCATTATGACAGTAATTATACAAATAAATAACATTCTTTTGTTCTAAATTTCAAATGTTTCATTTTACTCTAGAGTTATCCTAATGATATCAAATTAAACATGAAAACGATGTTCTTGTTATTGTCAGCCTTCTTATCAAAATTCCCCTCTTCGCTCGATTTACTGCCCGGTTAACTTAAAAAGTAGTCTCCGATTTGACAACAAAGTTTTCTGTGCTTTCGTTAAAATATTATACCCAGCAATTTGTACATCAAACGTCAACCAATTGTGGTACATCGGATAACAGTGATGTTAATATCAGCTTCCGTATCCTTCTGTATATTTATCAATCTGTACCCCCACCCCCTGTTTATAGCACTCTACTATATGTAAATGACCCAAATGTGTATCTTGCTGGCCATGTGGCATGCAGAGTGGCCCTGTCTCTGATTCAACGGAATCTGCGCAAATACTTGGCCCTCCGCGACTGGTCTTGGTGGCGCCTGTACGCCAAAGTAAAGCCCCTGCTCAACATCGCCCGACAGGAGGAGGAGATGAAGAAGGCGGCCGAGGAGTTGGCCAAGATGAAGGAAGATTTTGCCAAAATGGAGAAGTTTAAGAAGGAATTGGAGGAGCAGAATGTCACAATTCTCCAACAGAAGAACGACCTATTCATCCAACTGCAAACTGAGCAGGACAATATGGCCGAATCGGAGGAGAAGATAGCTAAACTTGTCCTGCAAAAGGTATAAAAGTAAAGTTGAATTAGAGCAACATGCCTGAAGTCGAATTAGGACATTTAAATTTGTAGCTAAGATATTCTTTTTATTATTAGGATATCTTCATTCTTGTTTGAACCATAGTTGCTGTAGGCCGTAGGTACACCCATGCCTCGTACTGTGCGTGTTCGTTCTTTTTTTTGAAGTCATCACACCAGTTTCTCCGTGGTCTTCCTTTCTTTCTATTTCCTTCTATACAATTCTATGGTTCTTGGGAGAAAACATTAATCGAGCGTGCGTTGTTATTGATGAAACAAGTTATAATCTTCATATACTCGTACTGTAGGTGCGTATAGAACGTTTTGCCGATTTGGCATGAGTGTTGTTAACGAAGGTATGGCATTGCAAAAAAGTATCGATTATCAGACCTGATCATAATAATTTATCATACTGTATATTCGAATGAAATAAGTAGACTTCGCGCAACGCATAAGCTCCTCGTTAAATGGATAGCGTCATTAAAGTGTGTTCACCATTGTTAGCATGATTGTGTGTTTTCTCTTCTTCCTAATCTGAACATTTTGAAAAACCTTGCCTTAGACGACAACTAATGCTTATTGTAAACTAATTTTATCGATCTACTCCGCAGGCTGACATGGAAGCGCAAATCAAAGAGCTCGAAGATCGACTGTTGGACGAAGAAGATGCCGCGGCCGGATTGGAAGAATCCAAGAAGAAAGTCGAAACTGAAATTAACGAATTGAAAAAGGACATCGAAGATCTGGAGACCTCCTTGAAAAAGGCTGAACAGGAGAAACAGACCAAGGACAATCAGATCAAGACTCTCCAAGATGAGATGGCCCAACAGGACGAGCAGATCGGCAAATTGCAGAAGGAAAAGAAGGCTCTGGATGAGCAGAATAAGAAGACACAGGAGGCTCTGCAAGCCGAAGAGGATAAGGTCAACCATTTGAATAAGCTGAAGACAAAACTGGAGGGAACTCTGGACGAGGTGAATGGTTAACGTGATATTTATCTTATTGTGTATTAATAAATTGGATATTTAAATTAAGCACCACGCAGAATAAATGATTCTGCGCAGTATCCAGTACTGTTGCACGCGTGATTAAACCCTTATTTCTGTACCTTAAATAACAAAAATACAAAACTAAAATGTGTACTGATTCGATGATTTGGATTTTAATTAACGACAAGATAATGTCAAAAAGACTTCAGATTAAGTTGTAGAAGACTGTAGTAAGACATATACTGCAACATGGACTAGAAAGCTGGACAGTGAGAAATGACAAAGAAAGGATCTTAGGATCAACAGAAATGAAAATGATCAGAATAATTAAAAGTGTGGGCATTGAAGGATATGACCAGAAAGGAGAGAGATTGAAATAAGTATAGCATCAAATAGATAAGAGAGATAAGGCTAAGTTGGCATGGACATGTAGGGAGGATGTCTGACAGGAATTCAGTAATGATTGTCTATATGAATACCAAGATCAAAGAATTAAGACCTACATCAGTAGAGGAAGTCCGAAAAGAATGAAAATGAATATTGTTACTAAATAATATGTTCATAAAGAATTCAGTAAATATAAAAATTAAATAATGCGCTTTCAACAACTGAATAGATTTTAAAGAAGTTAAAGTGGAACACAAAAATCAATGCAAAGTTTAGTTTTTCCTTTATATTTTTAAGCACTTTTCTATTGTTATTTAATTAACCAATAGGCCCTGAATTCAATTAATAATATTGTCACACGTTACTCAGTAAGGCTTAACTTGCATGCCTTTATTACTATACATAGAGGTTTTGCATTTATCATTTCAATAAATTTTAACAAATCAACATCTTATCCTGTAAAAAAACTCGTTTTCAGCGTAAAATTGGCAATTTTCGGATTATACATTACCAAGCGACCATTTGAAAAATAAAAAGCCTCCTCCTATAGGCGTGCGCGTCTCTCTGAAAATGATCAACCAGCTGTCGTATAGCACCAAAAGCAACACAACAGTCTGTCTAACATCTCTGCACGAGATCTAATTCTCACCGTGTGCCCTGTCGTGCTCTGTCGTGTCGGCAGCTGGAGGAGAACCTGGCGCGAGAGCAGAAGGTCCGGGCCGACGTGGAGAAGGCGAAACGGAAGGTGGAGGGCGATCTGAAGACGACGCAGGAGAGCGTGGACGATCTGGAACGCGTGAAGCGAGAGTTGGAGGAGCAGTTGAAGCGGAAAGATATCGAGATTAACGGGATGAGCACCAAACTGGAGGACGAATCGAGTGTGGTCGCCCAACTTCAGAGGAAGATCAAGGAGCTGCAAGCCAGAATACAGGTGATACGGAGAAAGCTGAGGAATTAGCCTCTAACAGTATATATGAGTTTGTTTCAAACAGAAAAGGTGATAAATACTTTCGTTGATTTTAAGAGAATGTGTTTGCCGTTGACTTGCTTTTAGTTTTATGAAATGTGTATGCACATGGGCAATATACACTATATGAAGATCGTTATACGATAAGATTTTAGTTGTATTAGTTAAATAGGCGTCCACACGATACGAAGTTGTACAACTTCTATCATGAGTTCTGTAAAAAATGGTGGTTCGGTTCAACTTTTCACACAACTTCAACTTGACTCTTTGGATTCATGATGCTAAACGATTTTATTGAGACGTTTGAGGAAGAAAGTGTCCTGTGGGATTGTCAGCAATAATCGTATAAGAATAAAATTTTTAAAGGAAGGAAAAATATTAGAGGGGATATGAATGGTAGGTAGACGTATTAGATACTTATTTTTTATAACTTATTAATTAAATTAAGGTGAGTATTGATGATTGAACAATAAAAACTTCAAATGTTTAATATTATTTATCTTAATATCATAAGTTTTAGCCAAAAAATGGTGATATATTAGATGACTATCTACTAATTATCCAAAAGACAATTTAAAAAAGAAAGACAATATTGTTAGGAAAAAATGTTCTATTGTGTATAAGCATTAATTATGTTTCTAAATGATTTATTTAAATATATTACTTAATTAGATTAAAAATGGAAATAGTGAAAAAAGTTATTAATAGTAATTAAGATAATATGTTTCTTCGATGAAATTGTTATTAATTGTTAATTATAATAATAGTTATTAATTCATTATTTCAGAAGATGAATGTGGTCTTAGAAACCACTCTGCTGTAGCTATTTTTATGCAATGCCATATTTTAAAAATACCACCTGAACTAATCGCACCAAAAGTTGTGTCGTGTGGACAAAACTAACGATCCAACTGAGTTGTAGAAGAAAGCTGTACAACTAAAACCGTGTTGTGTGGACTTAGTGAGCGGCAATCCATACCCGGCTTCTAAATGCCACAAATCAGTCTATATTTTCTCGAATTGCATGATGGTGAAAGCCAAGATTTGACACAATGAAGTGCCCACATCTATAGCAAGTAAATAATATCTATATGTCTCTGATGAGTTTCCCGAGATGACTTATTTTTAAGCTAAGAAAAGTATTGGCACTTTTTTATTTAAATCTTTACTTTAATCGTTGCCAGTATTTCGAACAAATACCTGTTTACCGTTTACTGCTGAAGATTGATCATAAAAATGTGAAACGTTTATGCTTAATTTTGTCTGTTATTCGCGGGAATGATTTAACTTAGTAAAAGCAAATATCATAATTGCATCAAAAGTCAGTACTATGAGTGTTCAAAGAGGCCTCTATGGGCTTCAACACACCTTGCCAGTCGCGGATCGAATGGTGTCCGTCGGAATATTATTCCAAGCATCGATAAGACGTCTTTCAACATCTAAAAAATTGGTTATTTGATAAGCTACTCACGAGAAAGAAATGGGGACTCTTTCACACCCACTCTGAAGGTTTAATCATGTCAGTTGAGTTCCGGTTGAGCCAGTTTACATTTTCAGTCTTTCTATGTGTTCTGACGCCGTTTTGTTGCCAAGTCTAGTTTTAGCCATCCATACCCCATTGGTGTTCTCGACAGACCACTTGATTCCAAACTTCCTGTTTTCTTGTCTTGTGAAATGTGGTCTTGATTGGGTGCGTGTCCTTCAACAAATCCCAAGTGTGCTTTCCCCAAACCATGACACCGATGCATAACACAAAATTGTCCAATCAGAATCGAGTAGGTGTGATAGAAACGGTAAAAAGTTTTTTACGAAAAATTCCTCAAGATATTAACCAATAATTAAAAAATAAACTATGAAAACTATATGACACATTTAACAATCACTAACATTACGTATGCATTGATAAGATTAAATAAGAGAGAGAATGTGCGTCTGAAGTTCTTAATAGCAATGGCCTGCTTATTAACAACTATAAGATCTGAACACCAAATCTCCAGGATGGTAAAACCGTCGTTACATTTGTCACGGCATGCAGCACAATCAACGAGGTGAGTCTGAATTTCACATCGTCCACAGGGATGTTGAGTCATTCTTTAGTCCAGTTGGCGTTTGGTGTGACCAGGAAATACAGGTCTTTTGGGTATATTTTGTCGCTCTTATTTCATTTTACTCACTGCTCATCTTTTTGATCTGTATCTGGTGGTCAGGAGATGGAAGAGGATCTGGAGGCGGAACGCCAGGCGCGCAGCAAAGCGGAGAAGTCGCGCCAACAGCTGGAGGGCGAATTGGAGGAAGTCTCTGAGCGTCTGGAGGAGCAGGGCGGAGCCACAGCGGCCCAAGTGGATTTGAACAAGAAACGCGAGACCGAGCTGATGAAGTTGAGGCGCGATCTGGAGGACGCCAATCTGCGCAACGAACAGACGGTGGCGCAAATGCGCAAGAAGCAGCAAGACGCGGTCAACGAACTCTCCGACCAGCTCGATCAGATGACCAAGGCGAAGCAGAAGTGCGTTCTGATTGGCTGCAGCCGCCGAGTCCGCCAATTAGAGGGCGCCGTCGTATCGCTTTTACTCTTAAGTGTTTGTCGTAATTTAAAAACATAAGTATGGCGATTACTCGACTAAATGAAAATGTTAGATAATTTTTTAGCAGTAAAAGTTGATTATAATTAAGTTTCAAATTTGTAATATTTTTTGTCATGTGATCATATAGAGATCGGATTTGATTTACTGCATTCAGTGACGCAACCAGGGGGGTCCAGGGGGTCCGGACCACCCCTCAGATATTTGGGCGCCTATTTTACTATCGTGGCGCCTATTTTGATAAAAAAGTTACACTAGATAAAATGAGGTTATTTCACTCAAGGCGCCTATTTGGATAATAAAGTTGTACTGGATAGAA
>JAUYWV010133735.1:0-10970 GCA_032274565.1 Nematoplana nigrocapitula
GGGTCCTGGGACCCATCAACGTTCCGCGGGTGGCCCGCCGCCTCCTTGGCCTCCCTGTCGGCGACTTCATTTCCATGTTGTTGCAATTCCCGGTCGAGGGGACGCGTCAGCATCCCGACCAATAAAAGAGAGAGGTGTGTGCGAGAGATGAAATCGTAGGAGGTCCTAGGGAACGCACTATTTTACCTGCCGGAGCAGAACACCCCGCCACGATAAGGCGAAATGGCTACACAATTTGCTCAGACTCATAGTCGTCAGTCGTCAACTCCAGCAAATGCGAGACACAACAAACGGAGAAAATCAGCCATAAGTTTCGGGCGTAATTCAAATCACTCGCATGCATCACGAGGACCACTCATAGACCAGGGGATCCCTCATACTACGGGATGCCAGGCAGACCGCCAAACGAACAAATATAAACCATTCCGATAGACCTCCTAACTAGAAACTCAACCAAAACATTGGTTATCAAATTGCCGAAAGGACCACCACTACACCATCTGCAGTCGAAATGGCCCCCAGAAAACGAACTCGCTAGTTAAGAATCCTCTCAGAACTCAGGTGCAAGCACAGCCCATCCTGGCTCAATATCGCCACCTAATATGGATCACTGACTCATAGCTATGCCCGGACTATGAGGGAGTAAACAAAGAGGACGCCCAGCACCTACTCCTAAACTGCCAGGACTCGACGCGACTAGAGCAGAGTGTTTCGATCCAAACCCGGATTTGGTGATCCGTCGGACGTGCCACACAAAGTTTTAATGTTTCTTCTGCTTATTATTATTGTTCCCGGTCGGGGGGGGGGGCGCCGCCAGCACCCCAATCCCCCTCGGGGTTCAAAAAATGTGGGCAACAATACTGGGCGGCAGAAACAGTAGACACTGATTTCAGTCAGCCAGTGCATTAGTGACTCTCAGGGAGGCCATGACTTTGGCTGATATAAAAAGTGCGGTTTACGTTCCGTTTTATTGTTGCCTGAAAGCAATGTGTCATTTATTCTTGTCTGCCAGCCATATTGAAGGCAGCATGTAGAAGGAAAAAATAGAATGGAGAGAGAGAGCTGGCCAGATGGATGGCATGGTCGGGTCTCGGAAAGGAGAAAAACGAAGGGAACTGAAGAGGAGGAAGCCACGTCTCTGCACCAATTGAGGGTGGGTCACTGTGCGCTGTTGGGCCAGTACCAACATCGAATCGCCATTCGACCAACGGAGGATTGTGCCGCCTGCGAAGTAATCACCTGCATTGCGGGCAAGTGCAATAAGTGTGATCTGGCGGCAGATACCGCAGAACATTTAGTTCTGGACTGTGACGCATTGTTTCTTGCGAAGGCACGCACCTTCGGGGAGAACCCGGACCCCACAGTTCTCCGAGAGGCAGCAAGGACTCTGTCCTTCATTGTTAGAGCCGAACTTCTCCTCTCCCGCTTCTAGCGGGGGCGAAGAGGACAACAACAAGTGCATTGAGTAGAAATTTGAATAGTGGCTCAGAAATTGTAGTCTACAAAATGTTCCTCATTCTTGCTCCATCTGCGCACCACCGCGGGCATCCATTCTCCCCATCAGTCGAGTATTTTTTAGACATTCACTTCCTTTCGTGAATAAACAATCTTACTAATTATTCCCCAAGGCTGTATTACACGATGTCGATGTCGATGTGATGGTGATTTCTATTTGTAACTGACTGTGTAACATTTGTGGATTTTCACAAATTCGTGGAGACAACAGCAGCGCTATTTGCGCCACTTGACTAAACGGACGATCATCCGTCTGCTGAACTATTGTTTCGAAAATAAAATTAGGTAGAGAATTGTTTTGAGTAAGGCTTGCCAGTATAAATAAGAATGGTTACTTCTTGTCGGAGAAGGCGTGGAAAGAAACTAGCAAAAACACAGCGTATAGCGACAATAATCTGTCTAGCTTGTTCAGTTAAATTCAATGAGGAAAACTAACACACTTAAACGCTGAGATATCCCGTAGAAGATATTTTCCATGCGGTGGAAGTACAGACTTTGGCCCTATACTTAACCTTATATACGGAATGAGGAAGGACCGCGTTCCCTAAACGCCATCCCACCTTCTACGCCTCTTGGCCTCTTTCCGAAAAAGCATCAGTGAAATGAGAAGCGGATAGAGCTGTTTTAGAGGATCAGACGGCATTCTTATTCTTCTTTATTCCCCCGTCTGCAAGGATCCAGCGGAGGGCTTGTCACCATAGGTTGAAAGGCGGGCAGTGGGGTGGGAAAGATACTCCTGTGACTGGAGACAGAAAGCGGACAAGGTGGAATCAGAGGCCGATGACCGGTCCGCAGCTGAGTAAGCGCGATCTTGTCCGTGCGCGAAGTCCCTAGTGTCCTGCAGGCAGTTCCGGTGAATGGAAGAGGGAGGGTCAGTCTATAATGATGCGGGCGGAGGAGACGTCCAGCGTGCCGTCCTGGAACAACACAGACCCTAGCTTGGTCTGCGTGTCGGCTAGTTCATTTCATCGGTATGTGTGCCATATTGCGTCGTGCATGCCTGTGTTTCAAACAGTGCTCCGAGGGTGCCCTATACGGAGAAAGCGTTGAGAACCAAGTGGACTCGATTAGGTTTGGGCAGAAGTGAGTATGAAGAGCCTGGAAGAGTGAGCAGAAAGCAAACTGACTGCGGTAGATTGCTGCAATTGTTTCATAAAAGTATCGAGGAAAGCTAAATCGTTATTGTTGAATGCATGTTTCTATATTGTTCTATATTAATATTTATTTTCTACAGAATGTCGACCTCCCCGAATCCATGACGATAGAGATCAAGACGCTTCTTGCCGGAATGCTCGCCAGAGATGTCGAAACTCGACTCGGCTGCATGGGTCGCGGGTAAGGATTTATTCTTTCCCGATTGAATCATTGTTTTTCCGTTCTTGTTTTGCTCAAAGCACTCAAGGGTGGCTCTGTATTTCCTTCGTGTTTGGAAAATGTGTTTAATTCGAGCACGGCCACGGCTAACAGCTTTCTTGTGTCATGCGCCAGCGCGACTCCAAGTGCTTCTAAAGTTCAGACAATGAGCTCTCAGACCAGCTTGCCTGCCTTGCAGCCGCCTTCTTGTGGCGGGATCCTGTTCCGGCAGGCAAAGTGATTCATTTCTTGCTTTCTCTCTTTCCTCTCTCTTTGTCCTTTCTCTATTGTATCGTTTCTTCTCCCTGTTCCTTTGTTTCCTATTTTGCTCTCTTTCTTTTTCTCCTGTCATCTTTCTCCTGTCATCTTTCTCTTCCCCTCATTTCTCTCTTCTCATTTTGTCTCTATCTCTTTCCTCGAGTGGTCGGGAATTACAACAACAACAACAACAACAAGAAAGCCTCTTTTCTCTCTTTATCTCTGTCCCTAAATGGTGTTTCTGTCTGCTCTCATTTACCAAATTCAATTAAGAGAAAATTGATGAGAGAGATAGTAGGGAAGGGGAAGGCGGCTTGCCTACGTAAACGGTTCCGAAGTCTACCACCAGACGACCCTACGAACTTAGCCACCAAGAAAGTAGTCGGGCCACGCCTCAGGAACAGGGCCTACGAGTACACCACCAGAGAGCCCATATAGAAACCACAAGCAGGGGTGAAGACCCGCCCAAATCTCCGAATGAGGATGCGACAGTACCCTTCAAGATGTGCTGGCGACGAACAGCGGAGCGAGCCACCGAAGTGATCCTACTCTTTAACACCCAAATAGAGCCTCTACTCCTCTTCCCCAAAACGGCACCTTGGGATATCCACGGTGACCTCGAGAAGGTGGCTTTCAACAGTGACATGCCAACTGGACGGAGAGATCAGCCAGAAGTGAGACGCGCAAAAAAAACTGCGGAGAATGCTCTGTCGCAACTTCGCGAAGCAAATATAGTGTGCTAGACAGACGGTTCCGCCCAGGAAGGTATGATAAATGGTGGAGGTGGTACTCTGATTCAGTATAGTGAAGGCGAACAACGAACGGAAGAAAGCAGCTGGACAGCTATGCAGTAGCTACAGAGTTGAACTAACTGCAATGGAGATAGCCCTCACAGCCATCCTGGAACTGGACGACGATACCAGAGAGAAAGTGAACGTGATCTATGCGAAGTCAGCAATACAGAGACTTTCAGCTGACCCTAGCAGGCGAAGCATTGCAACTCCCCCAAACGGACGCCGCAATTGACCTCAGCACGACGAAGAAAGCACTCCAACGACAAGATAAAGAAGGTCAGAAGAGAGTGACGGCGAGCTTGAAGGTGTGGTAGTATGCTGAATGGGAACAGAACAGGAAGAAGAAACCTACCCCAACTCCTGACTGGCATGTGTCCCATCACCAAAGAAATTCCCTCCAAATCGAATAAACGGATTGCCCAACGTGTGGCGTCTTGGACGATGTGCGCCACGTTTATACGGAGTGTGTCCAAGGGACTGGACTGGTTGTTGTTGTTGTTGTTGTTGTTGTTGCGGTCACGCATCAGATTCTGGAAGGGTGGTCTGATTTAAACCCAAATGGTCTCTGTTGACTGCCACCCAACTACACAGGGATCAGACTGTTTAACCTACTCAGGCCCAACCAGATATCTGCGCTATCAACACCTTCTGACCAGGTGCAGCCGGTTCGGTGGTCTCTTTGCACCATCTCAGAGAGATAACCCAGGGATCGCCTGTGCGTCGAGGCACGAGCGGCGGCCCACCATAGATCCCGCAAAGAGAAGTGGTCAAATAAGGGCCAGACTCTGCAGGAATTAACGACCACCTCTCATTGATGTATAAAATATTCCATGGCATTATAAATGTAATACTGCAATCAGAACAGCGCAAAGACGGCCAAGGAGCACCTGCAAATATCATTTAATATTGTCTATTTGCTTATCAAGAGATACATAATTTGGCGAAGGACGCTGTTGTTGGTTCTGTTATGCCTCCATGATATCCCAAGCAGTCTTCGCTAAGCACACATCTCAAAAGCCGAGATCTTTTTCTTCCCCGGCTTTATTCGTCCAGGTTTCTTCTCCATATAGTACGATCGAGGCCACCATGCAGTGTGAAGAGTAATTTTACGAGTACAATATGTGAAAATAAAAACCAACCTAACGTTTGGGTATACCGCTTCGTCAGAGAACAGGTGAATTAAAACCGGCACAAGACAGCAATAAATGTCAAAGCAGAGGAATGTTCTATGAAATAATATGCTCGTGGAACACCCCATGTCGGTTTTAATTTATTTATTATCGGACGAAGTGGTATACGCGAAACGTTAGGTTTTTATTAATAAATTGTACTTGTGAAACTTACTCTTCTTATTGCATCATCCGAGTACGGCAGGGGGCAGGGAACACAAAATTACTACCATGCAATGTGTTCATTTTATATATTTTAGTACTTTTTGTCAAGTTATTTCAGAGCTGAGAAAGTTGAACTCCGCCACTTTTTCTACTGTGCTTCCTCCAACTTAAAGCTGTTCATCGCCCCTGTTTGCTTCTATGACCATCATTTTTTCTCTTGTCTACGTTCAAGTAAAGACCTAGCTTCTCTCGTCTAATTATTTCGATCACGCTTCTCGCATCTGTCATATTATCTGCAGTGGTAGGCGTATCTGCAGTATAACGTAGATCTTTCACTCTTCCCCTCCGATTGAAATCCCTTCAGTTGTATCGTATCGTCTAGAGCTTCTCTCATTATTCTCTTTCCATAAATGTTAGACACAGAAGGTGAAATATGTATGAGGACTGAAAAAGCAACGAATATTTTTAAATCAATTTTACTTTCTTTAAAATCATTTCTACTCCTGCTGCTGTCAATTTAACTTTGGCAAACAAAAAGTATAGTTGGTCAGAAATTGACACCGAGGGCAAAAATCTCATTTATTTCCACATTGGTTGTAATTGAGGAGAGAAAAAACGGTGACATCTATCCTCGCGTACTCACGTCCCAACTTTCTCCACTTAAATTGGCTACATACAACAATGCACGCAACTAAATGATTGATTTGACAATTGCTTGACATTTCTAATTGATTTTGGACAAGTTGGCAAACGTTAAAGGATTGTTTTTTGTATATTTAGAAAATTATCCCGACAATCTTTTTACTATATACTACCATTGGGGTTCAGCAAGCCACGGAGTGAATTTACTCTGCGTTTACTCAATGTGGAGAGAGAAATATATATCGAAAGTAATCGATTTTGAGACCGGGTGTATTAAACTATTTTCAAAAAAGGCCAGTAGCAGTGCATTTGTAGGTGTCATTACAAACAAATAGATTGAATAAACATTTAACAGTGATGAGAAAATGTCTCGCATGGAATATAGTTCGTTTCCATTTGCAGAAATTCCGAGAGGGGTACTTGGTTTGACAAAGACTTATTTTTTACCATTGCTGCCTGTGTTGCATCTAACGGAGCATCCAAGTTCTTATGCAATATATTGATTTTTTGCAATCCAGTTTGTGTTGCAGTCTTCATTAGTGAATTACAGGTTACCACTGTAATTACAGGGAGCCAACTCTTTCTGTCTTACATTAATTTTTTCTTCTGTCTCTCTTCCAATCTGTCTATTTTTAAAATTACTTTATCTCTTCATTTTTCTTTTTTCTTATTTTTCCTTCCTCACTTGTTTTCTTTTTCTCTTTTTTCTCTCCCACTGTCTTTGTTTTTCCTACTCTCTCTCCTTTGCTATCTCTCTCTCTATTATTTTTAATCTCTCCAAATAACTCCTCCTCATGTATTTTCTCTTTCCACGGTGGGAAAAATGCTTCTTCAAATAACAATAAATATTAAGTAAATATATTAAATTTAAAAGAGCCACCTCCTCTGAATTAACGCGATACCACCTCACCTTCGCCTGTAATGCGACTTTCCAGGTGAAATGTTGAACATCAAAGACGCCTACTCTCATCCGTTGTTCTTCCGCGGGGTCGATGATGAGACGGGATTCAGGACTCGGTAGGTTTGGAATTATTCTCTAACTGTTAAAAATAGTGATTCTTTATTTGCCTGCAAAGAATAGAAAATTGTGTATATATATAATTATGTAATTATTCGTGGACGACAATTATAGATGAAGTCAGAGCTATGTAAAATCGCTTGCCATATTGATGATAGCAAGACTTAGTTAATTTTAAACTAGTCAGAGATAAAGGATGGGTAGTCAAATTAAATTTATAACTCGTCAGAACTAAAAGCAAGATAAGATGTTGAAACATCTGAAGAAATTAAGCTCGTTTTAGTAACTAGGTGAATATGATTTTATTAATCAAATATGCAAAACACACAAGTATCAGTGTTCGCAAAAATAATTTCAAACAGAGAGAATTATTAATAAAGAAATGTTGAAATCAAAATCACCACAACCTTTTATTAACCAGTAACAGTTAATGAGACTAAGTTAAAATTTTAATATTATCAGATATGAACTAATCTAAAAAAATTATAGTAAATTTTTAAATTTCAATAGATATGAAAGAAAGTCAGTTAAAGTTCATGATAGTCAGAAAATTTTAAATTGTAGAACGTAAGTCAGTTCAATATTAAATTGTAATTGGTATGAAAGAAAGTTGTTTTTTAATTTAAAAATCATAGATATAACACAGGTGCTTATTTAATTTCGACTTATGATAAATATGAACGATGACCGATCTTCTACGTTTTACCATATACCAAACTAGTCAGGTGGGAAGCACAATCAGAAATGGTTGCATTTCATAATTTTTATATCAATTCTAAAAGAGCTCACTATTGGCAACCCCCGTCCCTTTTGGAAAACAATTTATGAACTTTCAATGTTTTTCCTGTTCGAAATATTTTCAAAGAGATGAGAATAGTTACATTCTTCCACTGATATTACATTGTCTTTCTTTGACTGGGCAAAGCAAGAAGCGGCATAATGATATTTTATTTTACATTTATTTCCTTCCTGAATATCATGCACTAAAATGCAATTGTGAACTGGGGAATGCCCTAATTAATAGAACGCCAGCATAAGAATGCAGAAGGATTTGTTAGTATTTTTAGAAGGCAGTGCTGGTTGTTTTGTTTATGTAAATTATCTCTACATTGGACGCACTGAAAAGTCGGAGAAAAGGAATGACAGAGAGATTAAAAGAAATAGAGGAATTGCGAGTGACGTCAGAAAACGAATTAGATTGGATAGCGCTTAAGAGATTGTACGAATTGGGAAGATATAGATGTTTTCCCCAGTGCTGACTGTGTTACATTTAAGGAATCAGCAAAGTTTTGTATGCATGTTGTAAAGTTTTTTAATGTAATTTACCGAATATATGACTTTGTATTTATTTCGATATTGTTTTTTCTCTCTCTCTCCTCTCTCCTCTTTCCTCTCTCTCTATCCGTCTGTTTCTCTCTCTTTCTGTTTATATTTATATCAATCTCTCTCTTTCTTTTTTATTCTCTCATTCTCTCTTTATCTTTCCCTGTCTCTCTTATATCTCGTTCACATACACTCTCTTTCTCTCCTCTCTATGTCTCTCTCTCTCTCTCTCTGTTTTCCCTCTATTTCTCCCTGTCTTTGCCTCTCTCTGTCTTTATTCTTCTCTATCTCGGTATTTCTCTGTCTCTATCTGTTCATTGGTCCAATGCTTTTCTTCTATAACCCTAAATTAATCCTCATTGAAGTAGTCAAGCGTTTATTCTCGCGTTTCAACTTGGAAAAATGTTGTTGACGACTACTATTCAACAACAATCGGATACTTGTTTATTTCGTCGAGCTGTGGTGGCCTTTGCAAGGTCAGATGTATAACACATACAGAATGTTTGACTCGTCTACAATAGGCACTGTCCGGCCGCTAAGTTCATGGGTTGTTGGCGAATATTCGGGTAAAAATTCTAACTTTCTGTCGACTTGAGAATTGGGAATTTCAGATGATACACTCAGGTACAGTTGGAACAACATAGACTTCAGAGTTTTTTATGCTTTCTCAAACTTACCTTTTGGGTATATGCTTAACTTTTGAATATAAAAAGAAAGCCGAGAAGGCCACAATTTCTAGAAAAATAAGCATTTTTATTAAGATGTCCCAACCTTAAACCCAAATCTTTCGAGCATTGTCAAGGAGTAGTGAGGAGACTGGAGAGATAGACAGGGAAAAGTGTTTCGTTAAATTGGTCGTGACGACGAGATCCATTGAGAAGTGGTTGTTGCAGAGGTCGGGGTTGACCTGACTGAAAGGAGTGAATTGATTAAATCAGTTTTGACACATTTGACCTCATCTATCAACCCCCCCCCATTCAATTCCAGACACCGACGTCCAGTTGAGAATGCTCTCATTAGTGCTCATCAATTACCAGACTGAATCTATTCATTGAATCCTTTCAAATATCAGAGGCGAGACCTACACTAGAATATCAGCACTGTCAACTACTCTTTTAGGGGCAGTTTAGCCAAGAGACCGATTATTTATCCACAATAAAAATAGTTAGACTATAGAAATAAAAGTTCATCACATTGTTACTTAAACTAAATTTTGAGAGGAATCGAATGGTGTCAAATAGAATTTCATTTGTCCATCCCCTGACCTCTGAAACTGACCGTGTTAAAGGCCACTTTTGAGGAATCAAAATTTAAAATATTTGGTGGAAGGCATATTTTACTCAAACGCTTTGATACATGGTTCGCACCGACCTTGAAAAGCCTTGAATTTTGAACTGAACTCCCGCCAGCAGGTTCTTCAGTCGATGTTGCGAAAGCAGAAGTAATGTGGGTCCTCAAATCGGTTTCTTCTCATTATTCCAGTAGAAGTAGTGTGGACATAGTTCCTTTCTTTCGAAGTATGTTTCCAGGCAGCAAAATCGCCCAGAACATGTCCTGTGGTGAACCAAAATGCATAAACCTTGCAACATTTGGTGTTGCACCATTGTGCATCTCTACTTATGGAGGCGGCACAGAAAGAGAAATAATATGTGCTTCTGTTTGAAGAAACACTGAACGAAGATCTACAAAAGAAGCAAATGGATATATTCATTCGTTTGGGGGAAAACGGTGAAATCACAACCAATTATTTTTCCTCTGTCTTCTTGGGACACGGAACGGCAGACGATTTGCTGGAGGCCTTATGGGGAGCATGCGTGCCCTTACCACTGAAAGGGGTTTTGCAAGTCTCAATGGATTGTCCCAGTGTGTATTAGGCTCTCTTCATAGAAGGTTCAACAAACTTATTGAGGACGACTGGGGACAATCAATTCTTGATGTTGATAGTTGTGGACTCCACGTCCTCCACAATGCCTTCAGTGACCGACACTCTGCAGCTAGTTGGGATGTTGAACGTTACCTCTCGTCATTGTATTATCTTTTTAAAGATTCACCCTGCAGGAGGGAGGATTATTTCTAACTTACCTCAAGTGATTTGCTTCCCCTGAAGTTTGCAAGCACCGTTAGGTAGAAAATCGTAAAGTTGCAAAGAGGGCGTTTGTTGTTTTGCCAAATGTAAAGAAATATTTTCAGGAGATCAGAAAGGCAAAGCCAAAAAGCTCAGCACTGAAGCTCCAATCATTCAATAATCTTGATGAGCTAGAGAAGTCTGAAATAATTGTTTCTCCGGTGGAATTCTTCGTTTCAGTTGCTAATGAGGTCGAGCCCTTCCTGGTCAAATACCAAGCTGATCAGCCTATGCTTCCATTTCTTGGTGACGATCTAAAAATGTGATGAAGAATCTTATGTCTCGTTTCATGACTAGTGACTCTTGAAGCTGCAACCACTTCCCAGAAGTTGATGGGTTTGGAGATGGATGACTCAAATAACCTGAAGCTAATCACTACGATCGACCTTGGCTTCTAAAACAATCGTATCTCTTAAGGACTAGCAACTCCTATCTGAACGCCAATGGTTAGAACTGCGGATGGAGACGAGAGCATTTCTTGTTGCTGTTATCGATAAGATCAAAGAGAAATTTTTCTGCTATAGCCTTTGCCGTAATCTTGCATGCCTGGCTCCATCTTTCATCCTATTGGATTCAGAGAAGAATGCCAGCAATCAAATCACTTCTGT
>JAUYWV010133757.1:0-10967 GCA_032274565.1 Nematoplana nigrocapitula
AGGGGATAGCGATGGGGTTTCGAAAAAGGGGGTGCTCTCTTGTCAGGAGAGGAGAGGGTAGGTTGTCGGGATTTGCTACATGGGGACGTCTTCTTCGTCGCTGAAATGGGGAAAGGATATAAGAATACGTGCAGTCGGGGATGAGGTGCGACGAGAGAGAACTCCCTTGTAAGTGAGGGCAACAGCCCGATCAGAACCACTGGGAACCAACCCACTAGGGGTGAGTCAGAAGAAATCTTGCAAGAGTGAATGATTAACCAGATGAGGAAGAGTGGAAGGCGAAGGTATCATGGGAAAAGTGCCCAAGAGAGGGCATGGAAGATGAGCAGCTCAAGAGTGTTAGTGCAGAAGACACGCATCCACGTAGGCTCGGTAGCGCAATCCTGACCGGAATGAGTTGAGGATCAAGATTGGAAAGAATAATGAACGAACAAACAAATGAGTTAATAAACGCACGTGTGAACCAAGGACAAGTCGTTCCAATAGAATCACATATTGGGGTAGAAGGTCCTATATTTAGCGGTCATCTCTAGGTACCAACTCACTCACCGGGGATCAGAAGGTCGGCAGCGGCTGCCACAGCACTGTCGATGAGCTTATCCCAGGCCAGAATCAGATGTGGTTTGCTGGCGTGCGCGTGATTCTTCAGGGTTTCTCGCACCGCATCCCTGAAGCCGTACACAGCAACCTGAATTCTTTTACTGTTCACATTGTGATCGACGAGCATCGAATGGATTTCGGGAAGGACACCTTCAAACACCGCTCGATGACCCTCTTTGATGAACGCGCTGAAGACGTTAAAGAGTTCCTCCAAACGATCCTGACAAAAACACGCAGTTAGAGAATCGTAGTGTCTACCTGTGCTTGGCTCTGTTACACTATTTAATCAGAAACGCAAACATTAAAATAATAAATTGATCTACAGATTTTTTGATAATTTTCCAAATGCATAAAATGATGCATAGTAATGCCCATCAAGATGCAAGTTCTCTGCAAACGGTATGACTACTAGAATTAAACACAGTTTTGTATAAACTGTACGGAATGCTGCTGGTCGTTGCAGCTTTTTCAGCTATTGACACGCCCTACAGTTGCCCTAGAGTTGCGGAACCGACTCGACAAAGATAACACGTTTGCCAAAAGAATGCGATTTGACTTTCTATCAATGAACGCCCCTCACATACGTACCGATTTTCTATGACCTTTCAAGGTTAGATGCTCAGTGACCCATTTTTATAGAAGGTCTGAGCATCCACACATTGGTGGCCCCGTGCAGTTCGCGCAGCATGTAAACTGGCTCTGTGAACCAGTTACTCAGACTGGCTTGCATTCAAAAGACTCCGTTTTAGTAAAATAATGTAACAAATATATATTTTCCAGAATTATACTTTAATTGCAATTAAATTGGAGGTAAGGCGTACAACAATGTAAGCAGTCTCAGTTGCATATAAAAATCGCCAACCGCGAGTCAACAAGTGGTGGATCTCTTCGCATCTTCTCCAATCGTTCCAGCTCTTTTCCGACATAGTCTTATCTCGTTCGCACGCCAGTCTTCTGTCCTGCAGTTCATTATTGTACTAGAAGTTTGGCTGAGTTGAGTAAAATAATATTGTGAATAAGTAAAAACATTAACGATTTTAAACTTGACAAAAAAATTTAATTTAAAAAATCAAAGACTTTTCCGGTTTAAGGAATTGTGGCAACCGAGTTTAGACACTAAATTCTAAGCGCAGTGGACCAAAAACAATATACAAACACATAACGGAATTATCACCTGACGCCCCCCTGCAGTCGCCTTCTCGTGGTGGGGGTGGGGAGACAAAGTGTTGCATTTCTGAGACCTCTTAGGGATTTTCACTCTTTTTTTCTCTCTATTCGCTCTCACTCCTTTTTCGATCTTCTTTCTCTCCTCTCATTTTCTTTCTTTATTTCCTTTATCTACCTTCTCTCTATTTTCAACCCTTTCTCTTTCTTTCCTACAAACTGTCTCCTCCTTCGTTTCTTCCTTTTCTGTCTCTCTCCGCTCTATTTTCTTTTCCCTCTTTTTTTCCTTTGCTATCTTTCTTCTCTACCTCATCTCTCCTATCTTCTCTTCGTTCTCTCTCCTCTCTTTTATTCTTCTAC
Source organism: Nematoplana nigrocapitula (assembly GCA_032274565.1). NCBI lineage: Eukaryota > Metazoa > Platyhelminthes > Proseriata > Nematoplanidae > Nematoplana > Nematoplana nigrocapitula. Next base: position 2,125 of record JAUYWV010133757.1, read on the forward strand.
TCTCTTCCCTTTTCTTCATTATCTGTCTCCCTTTTCTCTCTCTCTTCTCTTCCTTATCTGTCTCCTCTTTTTTCCTTCTCTGTCCTCTATTTTCTTCATTTTCTGTCTCTCTCTTTTCTTTATTTTCTCTCTCTTCTCTATCCTTTCTCTTTTCTTCCTTTTCTCTCTATCTTCTCTATCCTTTCTCTTTTCTATATTTTCTCTCTCTCTTCTCTATCCTTTCGCTTTTCTCTCTCTTCTTTATTTTCTGTCTCTCTTCTCTATCCTTTCTCTTTTTGTTCCTTTTCTCTCTTCTTTATTTTCTCTCTCTCTTTTCTCTCTTCTATTTTTTTCTCTTCTCTATCCTTTCTCTTTTCTTCCTTTTCTCTCTCTTTCTCTTCTCTCTCTCTACTCTGTCCTCTCTTTCTTCATTTTTGTCTTTCTCTTTTCTTTATTTTCTCTCTCTTCTCTATCCTTTCTCTTTTCATCCTTTTCTCTCTCTCTTCTTTATTTTCTCTCGCTCTCTTCTCTATCCTTTTCTCTTTTCTATATTTTTTCTCTCTCTTTTCTTCATTTTCTGTCTCTCTCTTTTCTTTATTTTCTGTCTCTCTTCTCTATCCTTTCTATTTTTTTCCTTTTCTCTCTTCTTTATTTTCTCTCTCTCTCACTTCTCTATTTTCTATCTTTTCTCTCTCTCTTCCCTATTTTTTCTCTTTTCTTCCTTTTCTCTCTCTCTCTTTTCTTTATTTTCTCTCTCTTCTCTATCCTTTCTCTCTCTCTTTTTTATTTTCCCTCTCTCTTCTCTATCCTTTCTCTTTTCTTCCTTTTCTCTCTCTCTTTTCTTTACTTTCAGTCTCTCTCTTCTTTATTTTCTCTCTCTCTTCTCTATCCTTTCTCCTTTCTTCCTTTTTCTCTCTCTCTTTATTCCTTTTCTCTCACTTTCTTTGTTTTTCTCTCTCTCTCTTTTCTTCCTTTTCTCTCTCTTTTTTCTTTAATTTCAGTCTCTCTTTTCTATCCTTTTCTCTCTCTCTCTTCTCTATCATTTCTTCCTTTTTCTCTCTCTTTCTTTATTTTTTCTCTCTCTCTCTCTTTTCTTCCTTTTCACTCTCTTTTCTTCATTTTGTCTCTCTCTTTTCTTTATTTTCTGTATCTCTCTTTCTATTTTCTTCCTTTTCTCTCTATTTTTTCATTTTCTGCCTCTTTCTTCTCTACCTTTTCTTCCTTCTCTCTCTTCTGTCTCCTTCTGTTTTCTACCTATTCTCTATTTTCTTTCTTCCCCGAACGTTTCTCACTCCTCACTCTCTTCTCTCGTATTTCTCTCTGCTTTCCTTCGTTCTTCGGTTTTTCTCTCCTCTCCTTTCTTTTTACTCTCTCCTCTCTCGTACTTTATCTCTCTCTATTTTTTGAGGCGTCCCTTTCACCCGTAATTAAAACAAGATTATTACCTGACTGCACAATGTGAGGACATCGTCACGGGAAAGCACATCGCCCCATCGAACCAGAATGCGCTCTTTCTCCATATTGAGCATGTCGATCAGTTGTGCACGCGTTTCGTTGTCCTTTTTCAACAGGTAAAACCCCTCCGGTTCCGTACCGGGAGTGCTGGATGGTTCCGGACTGTAGCAGCCGGAATCGGACACGAATCTACAGCCATGCAGCAACACAGCCGGCAATTACATACTAACTATAATAATGAACGGTTGTGCGATTGACAATACGTAGTACAGATTTTCGCATTTTTTGCACTTAAAATAAGATTTACATTTTATCGTTTAACTTGCAGTACTCTTGGATTTATTCTAAATACATACTTGTGTGAACCTTTTGACTATATAATAAAGAAGGGACTATATTCAATGGACAATATTCAGAGTGGACATGCATAGCGAGAACCACATCCACCTCACTTCCCGATGTTTCCGGTTAGAAAAGGAACTGATTCATGAAAGTTCCATACAACATATCTGATACGAGCATGTCACTCACGAATAATTTTAACAACTGAACAAATCAAATAAAAAAATGTGTAGGACAAAGGAAATATCAGACGCGACAACAGACCTAACAAGGTTACACTAACTAACTAAGAGCTGTTGCTATGTAGAGAAAATCAGATTAAAAAGAAATCCCAAATCACTCTCTCTGTCCCTCCGCTCAGCTATTTAAGAAACGAAAAGACATCCTTCGTCTATCTTCTACATAGTTAATTCTGTTATAGTTGGTAGAATAAGGACTGAAGGCTGTAACCAATGGAATAACTGTACACCAGTAGAATTACAAGAAGCGAGCTATTCAGAGTGGTCGGCCTAATATTTTATTCAGACAGGATATCCAGGTCATAACAAAATTGTTTTGATTATCAAATTATCATATATGCTCATCGGGGGATAGTAATTTCAGTAATAAAATTGCGAATCACTAGAAGCTTGATAAACGTGTATGCAACTGCGTGAAATTAAAATAAATAGAAAAATAGATTGATTTCCGAGAATAATTCCACAAGAACAAGGGTGTAACTAATTTTCAATCTCCAAAATGTATGTTAACAGACAACTGAATCTCCGCATGCTCCAAAATTAACGGAGTGTGAGACTTTCCTCTTAAACAAAATTAGCCAGCTTGTATATTTCATACCTAAGAGAATTCATCGGCTTCATGTTCCGCTCAAGGTGCAATCATTTCGGTAATATTTAGGATTCATATCTCCCCAAAGAATCCTATATGGAGATCCACTGATAGAAGTATGCGTAAATCAATCCAAGAACATACTGAACATGTTTTACACTACCTCTAGAAGTCAATAGAGTAACGAAGTACTGTAACGATTCAACTTCGTGTCTTTTCCTATGCCCGCCAACTTCCTCGCTCAATGAGCATTTCGATTCATCTACATCGCATCGGTCGCGCTCCCTCCCTCTGGAAAGGGCTGGGTAACTCTATCAGCAAAGACAAATTGGTGTATCAAGCATTCCAACACCATCAACACCATCGAAGGGTCTACAGTGAATTGCGATAAATCCTCAGAGATGTTGGCGGGGTCTGGGCACACCCATCCAACGGTGATACAGGCACAGTAGGCGTTCCACCCTCTCTCCTCTTCTCCACACGTCGTGCAGTCTTTCTCTCGTCAACCATGAGCGGTCGCACCTCAATTGTCGGATGTTGCATTCTTCCTTCCTTGTCAGCCCTGTGGAGTTCAGGGTCTTTCCACCGCCAGTGTTCACAAACCACTCCTTGCACTTGCTGTTGTTCCTGTTCTTCGTATAGTGGCCTTCGCTACACTATGTTGATCCTCACTTCCTGTTGTGGTCGAGATTCCTTGCCTCGCCTGCTATCGTGTCCGCTCGTTCGTTACCACTGATGCCCCAGTAGTCTGGTCAGTTTGCGTGGCTTGCTCCCAGTAGAGACAAGCAAGACATACAACTAGCAGTAGTATGTATATAGTCCAAAGCTAATATTCAATGTGTCATTTCTGGAAGAGATTTAACTTAATAGGAAACACCAACATAGCAAAGCAGTGACCAGAATCGCACCCAATAAACCTCGCAGAACAGTGAGACACAAAAGCAAAAAGCAATCTTGCATAAGCTGCTAATAAAAAGAATGTGATCCGCTTTCTAACCAATGATTAAAGAATACGTTTTTAGAAGTCAAGCAAAGGTTCTATTATTAAACAGAAAAATTGTTAGGAGCAGCTGCTAAAATAAAAAAACAAACAATGTATTTGATGTGCGCTGCATTTGAGATCCAGAATCAAATACTTTCTGTTTTAGCAATACAAGTGTATCAACCTGAGTAAAGCTGTCTGTTACGGTGAACCGAAGGTGTTTAGCCAAGCAATAGCCGTAGGTGTGAAGGCAGTCAGCGGAAGTACGTAGGTATAGCTACAGTTTGAGGCAGTCACCCAACGCCTTATCATACTATTGTTATAATTTTACCCATCCTCTGTTTTCACGGGCATATTCAGTGTGAGGGGAACCGACAAGTTGAGCCTGTACCGTGAGATGCTGTCCTTCTGGCCCGACTCCGTAGCTGTAGTATTGTCCACTGTCAAAAGCGAATAAATGCAAACAGCTCAGCCGAAAATTACAATTTACCCAAACTGTTATGCCCACACCACCAACCTTGAGATGCCCCGCGCAGATAGCCTTTCGGTTTTCTTCTGTGACGAGAGCGCTTTACACTAAAACCCAATATGATAAATCCTATGGTTAGCAAAAAATAATGAACTCGTTTATTTATTTGAAAAATAATACAAAATCAACAGGCTCAGATTTACAAAAAGGGCAGTTAAATTGTCAATATAGCATATGTATCATTTTTCGCTATAATTTTGCGAATTAAAAACAAATAAAATATCACACTATGACTAATCTATTGTTAAAATGACTGCAAGGAGAGGCAAGTGTGAGAATTTCAATATCTGGGTAGTGCTAAGTAGCAACCACAGATTGTGCACTCACCTTCCTGAGATGAAAAAATTAATATTATCTGTTTCAATTCTACTACTCACTTACCATCAGTAATACAAGTAGTAATACGCCAAAACGTTCTGGTATTTTAAAACATTATGTAAATGACAGAAATAACTTAATTTTTATTTTTTAATCAATAACATCTAGCCGAATAATTCCCTTTCAAATTATAGCAACACTAATTAGATAAAATCAATTCTTATGAAGGTACTTTCTTTAGGAAGCATTTATCATACATATTTTTCTTTACTAAAAAAAGAAAACATTCGTATGGATCTTTATACAGCAATTTTGTCTATACACATAATATGAAATGTGAGCATACTTGTTAATTAACCAAGTCTGTGTATTAAGTAATAAGATGGGTCACACATCTTAAGAAATGATAACCTAATGAAAACAATCATCGAAGGACGATTTCGTGGAAAACGTGGACGAGGAAAGCCAATACAATGAATGCTAACCACTAGCACTCAGGGTGATCCTTGAGAACAAACACCGTGTGCCTAGAGGCACTGGAAGTTGCACGATTGCCCCCGAGAGAATTTGATCATGTGAGATCAGATGAGAATTCAGACTCATTCGGTATTTAGGAACCCACTCAATCAGAAACTCACAGATATTTTAAATACTCCATGACAATACAACATGTCAGGCTGTAGTAATAACAGCGCCAAGGACGACCAAGGAGCACCTGAAAAACATCATTTAATATTGCCTATCTGGTTATCAAGGGATACAATGTTCATATCCTTGAATAGCCAATTGCTGGATTTGTTGTTGTTGTAATTCCTGGTCGAGGGGACACGGTACTTTTTCCGACGGAGCAGGACACTCCCGCCACGAGAAAGCGGATGCATGGGAGCAGTTGTGGAATTTTATTACTTTCAAACATGCTACATTTTCTATAGAGTACCTTTCCTGACGTTACTATGTTTATATACCGCAGATCTGAAGTAATTAATACAAAAATAATCGGCCCGACAGATTTTTCAACGTGCAGCGGAAGTTCCACGTCCTCTTAAAATGAATTTTTCGGCGGAGATCTCGAATGATATTAGTAAATGGAATAATTATGTCCGAATCTGGAAAAAAAATCTGACATTGCTTGTAGTTCTAATAGCCTTCCCCTGTGCAAAAACTAAAAAATCCATACAAAACTATCTTGGATCCATAATATGAAGAAGCATGTTTACTTACAAAGTCATTTATCCACCTCGTTCTCAGCCTGGTCAGCTTTCAAGGCTTGCTAGGCTGCACAAAGACAACTGACCTGTTCAGTTAGGCCAATTTCTAAATAAGTACATTATTAGTAAGGCTCCTACCCGCCTGTATCTTTTGTCTAAATACTTCATTACTCCTGATGTGTCTTATACCAATCATAAGTAGAATGAATAATCACCAGTAAACATGCCGAATGTGACGAATATGAAACAGGTGAATGAATAAGGCAATCCCACCTGACGATAAATTCTTCTTTAAGAAGTTTACTGGCTGTGGGTCGTTTATCGGGATCTGGTATAAAGCAGATCTTAATAAATTCAGAAGCGTCCTGCGAGAGTTCTGACGGAATATCCGGGTGCTCGTTGAAATGACCCACTTTGAAAAGTGCGGCTTCGGGACAATTCAACTGCCACACACGACAACAAAATATAACGGACAACAGAGTCGTGAGTCATAGTTTAGGATGCGCCATTTTGATTTATTTTCGTACTATGTCATATAGAATATTTGTCTGTTTGACTCTCCACAAAATTAAAAAATGAATCCATTAACTTACAAAAGCTCTATATGAGTCAGTCGTTTGAAATACCCCACTCTAGTTTATATCTCTATACTTGTATACTAGTGATTAAACAAATTAATCAATAGTTTCTAAACAATTACACTATTTCAAAATAAGTGATTCGTTGTCATTATAATGATCAATTCTTCTGAATTTTTGCAGAAGCACAAATGTGGCAAAGCTTTGTTCGAATCAGTAATGTGAATTTGGAGATTTTATGTGTAGCTAAAATGTGTTACAATAAACCGATAATGGGAAATGTAGTATGACTGTGGTAAGTGGTGATTTCACCATAAAATTTCATTACGATCACATTTAAAAAACAGGTATAAAAGTGACCTATAATTTTCGTAGTCTCCAAAGGGCAAAGAAATGTCCCTTAAAACGGAACCTGTGACAGTCATACGTCAAATAGTGGTGCCCAAAATTTCAGCTCTCTCCGATTAATGGTGTAGGAAGAGACAGCTAACACACACAGAAAGACAGTTAATTTTAGGAATTTTTCCAAGTTATCACATTCCGAGGATAAAGGCGTTTATATGATGGATTAAAATTCATCAATTTACAAACTTCCGACGTTTTGTGAGGCACAAAACTTTATACTATGTAGTGTTTTATGATAATAGTAGTGTGATGTAGTATCGAACGAAATTTTAAATATGTTATTATGCTGTAAATAACTGTCCCAGTCAATGGCGCACAAAGCCACGCTTTCACAAATACTACAGCAGGCGTTTCTGCGCATTAATGTCGGTGCTCTCCCTTAGGACTGGATCCGAAAACTGTTTTACTTCATCTTAGTTACCAATTATTATGCAACTGTTTCTATCAGGACTATGCACCGCAAAAGAATAATTGACAAAGAAGAGCTCACATCGTAGAACGGTGGTCTTCCGGTAACCATCTCGATAACTGTACAACCGAAACTCCAAATGTCAGCCGAGTAGCCGTAGCCGCGTGGGCCGCGAATCAGTTCGGGGGCCATATATTGCATCGTACCTGAAGAGTCCCGATCGGAAATGCAAGTGAGATAGGGAAGCAGTGAAAATAGAGTCTTTAAAGCATTTTACCTAAACCGCTAGTCTTCTGGCATCATTGATTTTATCCTCGACTATTCAAGTGACCACAACTTTGGCCAAGAGAAAATGGTGAGCTAGTTCTTAATAAAAAATATACGTTTTCCTGTGATATTTGTCCACGATATTCCTCTTTATAAGGAAAGATGTTGTGCGTGCTAGTCAGCTAGTCTCGAACGAAATGGACTTAAGACGGAGGAGGCTAATCCTACCAACTGCCATTTCTTCAGTTTATCTGAATTCTTCCACGGCAGAAACGGAAAATTCTTTATTCTTTTTACAGAGCAAGAAACAAAACACGCCGCGTTTTTGCTTAAGTCCACGAATTCCAGCAATGAGCTTTCCTAATCAAACTAACCTATGGGTTCTCTCCCGATCTACTACCGGTCGGCCCTCACACGTCGTATTTCAACTGCCCCACCACCTTGTACATTATCAACCGCAATTTACTGACAGCGAAACGTACAGCTACCTCTGTACTGTACACTGCATTTGTCTCAATTTCAAGAATGCACGAACACACCTGTGAGACACACCCACACATGCAAATTGGAAAAGAAAATGTTATGACGCAGTTTAGTTAATACCTTATGACCCCAATACAAGGCGACCTTTTGCACCTTAGCTTACTCCGAGCATTCGAACGGGTAATATCTCTAGTACAAAACTTGACACAACAACGACCACTGATCGTATTTCGTGTTGGTTATCGCTCACTACTGCGAACCATTCAATATACTGTACTAAAGTTTAACTATAGTACCACAGAAAGACATTAATTAAAATTTGACCAAGAGACTATAGAGGTGGGATCCTCTGTGTCTTTAAGGAGTCATGTCCATCAGAAGAACCGAAGCTCCGCAGCTACGAGGTCATCGCCCCAGGGTCCTCTTCACTAATTATTTGCGGTTATAGCAAAGCAGCTTTAAGCTGGATAAGCTGGAATGTGTTGAAACAAGGCGTCACTGCCAGAATAAAGAGTAAGAAGGCTTGCTTCTTTCTACTACCACAATCTATCCAGCCCCCATGTAGCCGCCTTCTCGTGGCAGAGATGTCCTGCTCCGGCAGGCAACGTGATGCGTGCCCTGGTATCTACGGTTTCTCACTTTTCCGTCTCCTGCCTATCTCTTTTCTCTCTCATCCCTCTTTCTCCTCTCTCTTTTTTCTCTTAACTCCTCTCTCCTCCCCATCTCTTTTATCGGTTCCATTTATCTCTTTCGCCTGTCACCTTTTTCTTTTGCCTCTCTCCTGACTGCATTTCTCTCTTCTCTCCCCTCCCTATCTATTTTCCTGGCCCTTCCTCTCTCCCCACCCTATCTCTTTTCCTGGTCCTCCCTTTCTTTCTTTCCCTCCTATCCTCAATATCTCTCTTCTCTCTCCTCCCTATCTCTTTTCCTGGTCCTCTCTCTCTTTCTCTCTATTGCCACTCTCCCCTATCTTTTTTCTCTCCCCTCCCTATCTCTTTTCCTGGTCCTCCCTCTCTTTCTCTCTCCTTCCTCTCTCTCCTCCCTATCTCTTTTCCTGGTC
>JAUYWV010133768.1:0-10966 GCA_032274565.1 Nematoplana nigrocapitula
ATATTTTTACACATAAAACACTAATTTACATTTCATGCAAATAAATATATACTTACGAGTGAAATGACACATTATTCTCTCTGGACTCTTCGCCGTCTCTCGAATTACAATTGAAAACAGAACAAAAGTACGCATTTTTAATGCAAACGAAAGGAAAGTAGACTGTAGTTGGGAATTCCCCTCTTGGGTCATGCGTGACTTAAACAAATCGCTTCTATTTATTTATATTTCTATGGTATATACAGTTATGCCCAAATTAGACTCGTATCTTAGGGGGCTCTGGGGCTCCCATGACGAGATCTCGCTTAACAACAAAATGTCCGTTAGTCTAATGCCTGTTTCTTTGGACACTCCAGATGATTTGCACTTTTATTGTACTCGTAGTATTATTGTTTGTAGTCTAAGCGTTACATGGTTATTGAAAGATGAACAAAAATTAAGCCACTGGAGTTCAGAAATATTCCAATGGACTTGCTGCTAATAGATTTCCAAAATAAAATTTGTGAAATGTTACAGAAGTCATAGATTAAACCTTACACAATATTACTCCCGTAGTTGTTTGTGTTTAACCCAGCAACACAATGCTGCAGTTTTCTGCTCCAGGTCAAATGTCTTCCAGTTTAAAATTCCCCTATACTTCAATTCATAACCTTTGAACCAGCAGTTGACAAGTTTAGGGAGGACGTCACACCATGTGAGCTGCTGGCACTCAATGCACCGGGGTGAACCGTTGTCTTCTTCCAAGGGCACGGCATAACACAACTCAGCAAGTACACAACGCTGTACGTGTACACAGCAAACATGCACGTGACTAGTAACAATGTTTTGAATAGAGTTGACTTTCAAGGGGGGAGTTGTTTACTAAATATTTATGTTCGATTCATGTTTCAAGCAGTACTGCCTTAAGCTTGTTGAATGGCTCTTATTAAAGATTATTGGGAACCGGGCTTCATCATTTGTACTTCAATTTTCAGATATAATTCATTCTGCAGAAGTAGGATTAGGTTACTGGGAAATATTTAGTTGCGGTTTAACGGTCAAGTTTACATATGTTGTAGGTTGGGGCGATAACTTTAACGAGCGTGACACTTCCACATGGGTGTTTCTTTTTTCGAATGCGACTACGTGTAGATTTCTGTGACAAACAGATATAATCAAGCCGTGCTGCGATTCTTCATACCCAGATTAGTAGAAGCTGCAAATGCTTCGTTGACCAGAGTCTGCCAACAGTCAATTGTTGGTTGGTTGGTTATGCCGGCCGCGTTATTCCGGGGGGCCGCCCAAGCAGCCCAACGTTGGCCCTGCGTGCCCTGTCCTTCCTGAGAGGGATTGGGGCGGTGATTCGCCCCCCGGAAGGCCGGGAATAAGACAGACCGACAGTCAGCAGCCTAACCACACAGAGTCAGTCTCTCACTCGTGCGGGACTCCCCTGACGCACCGAAAGATCCGGCCCCGGGACCAGAAGTGCCTATCTGTGGAGCTCCAACGGTGGGCAGGACAAGAGCGGACTATAGTGTGCTCAGCCGCACCGCTGCGTCTGCTCAGATACCACCATTTGATGCAGAGGGTGTGCAGAAGACGGCACCATTTTCTGCGTTGCGGGAGCATCCGGGGCAAGGCCATACAGGTCCCAGATTTGGGTGGACGTCGGCGGCCAGGAGAAGTTGCGTGAGGACATCTAGGCGTGAGCGGATGCGGTCTGCAGGACAAAAGTCCGGGTCGGGGGATCTCGGTGGTGTGGTTGCCGGGGGTTTGCAAAACTTTGATACAGCTGATGCAGTGCACAGCTCCACCTAGGGTATAGATGTTTGCTTGGAGCCACAGTCAATTGTTCTACCTCCTCCTCCTCCTCGTTTCGATGCAGTGCTTTGTATGTGATGCTTCCTAGACCTAAAGATGGAGAAGGTGTTGGACTTCTATATGGTTTGTTCGCTCCATTGCACACTGTCTTCCAGATTCATCCGAACAGAAGAGCTATCTAATATAGTCCATGGTTGACATCCTTTAAGAACAATAATTCATTCACCATACGGCAGTTTTGATGCTGTTAGTTAGATCTCTAAAATACTTGTTTAGTTTCCAGTTTCTGATCCTCACTAGTCAATTTTGAGTGTTTTTCAGTTGTTGCGAGTTTAAATATTCAGTTATGCTGATTTTCTGCGGTACAATGTTTAACAATTTTAAAATTGGCTACACCTAGGTAAGGACATCTTGGCAATGTGATCGAGTGTCTGACCTACTTCACGCTGAATGATTGACTTGCTCTTCCAGGAAGTTGTAGTAGTAGTGGCAGGAGGAGTGTGAGGATTAATTAGGACAACCAATGAGTTTTCTGTATGCTTTCTATACTATTCTACTACGTCTGTGCAGTAATACGTAGACAGAGCAGAAAAGTGACGTCACAGTGATCGTTGGATTTTATTTAAAATTAAACTACTGAATAGAAGAAAAAGGTAATGCAACTGTAAATACGAGAAAATTAAATTATCTGATTTTTGGAATAATATTTATGAGTATAAATTTATATACGAGAAAACTGTTTATAAAAAACAAAGAAAGATGATATACGATTACAACAGTTTGTGTGTTTATTCTCATTCCCTATTTGCGGAAATCAATTTAAAGAACGTCAACAGGGTAATTATTTACTTCTTTAAGTATTGATGAACAGTTTTATAATTTGAAACTTCGCGCTGTTTAATCTTAATAACATAAAAGTAGGTCATAGCGTATTAGCAACGTGGACTGTATGAAGATTCTACCCTGACAACTTTAGCGTCGGCTAAAATCAATAATCAATCGCCTCATGTACAGTATGTCGTCTTCATGTTTAACCCAGTCGGATTTTCTCTGTACTGTAGCCTGCCACACATCGTCACAGTGACCTTGAATTCTCTTCCGTCAGACGTCAACTTCTACGCGACCTTGATCCGGGCCGACAAAATGAGCAAACTTCAGGCGGGCCAGGAGGGTTGCCTCCATGTCCAACAGCACCGGGTCTGTTTCGTCCGGGGACCGGGCAGTTCGAACGGACAGCCCAAACTGCTCATGACCTGGAATATGTCCCAGATCACCGCCTACGGGATACCGAAACATGTCGGCAATTCGGAGAGTTACATGCGCCTGGATCAGCTCATCACCGAATTCTCCTCGACGGGGTCTGGGGAGGACGCCGATCTGTTTTGTCTGGAGGGTGGTCCCAACTGCGGCAAAGGTGGGTCATGTGTATGGGGAGGACAACTGCCAGGGCCGTGAAGAGAGGGCAGCAGCGGAGGCATTTGCTAACTGACTATAGAAAAGGCGGGTAGGGAAAAGATTACACGAAATTGGGAGCGGAGCAAAGAAGAAAATAGTGATCGTTGAAGCTTAGAAAGTGGAAGATTAAAGACTGAAAGAGAAAAATATGGAAATGGGAAGTAAGAGGAATTAGGTGCGAGAGAATTGGAAGAGAAAGATAAATGGGAAGGGAAAGTGTGAGTCTTGGAAAAAAATACTTTTCAACAAATAGTCATTCATTAAGCAAAATGTGTGAAATCGGATAGTAGTAAAAAGTCAAGTCTTCCTTACACCCAGATCCGTATAATTCGATTTATGTTAGGCAGATCAGTTGAGTTTATTCAAGCTAACCCCAAAAAACACTTAGAGATTTATAGAAATGCACAAAGAAAACATTGTTATATGAATAAATGGTTCGGTATCCCTGAACGACAAGAGAATGGATATAGTTGGGCGCTAATAGAAATGCACAAAGAAAACATTGGTATATGAATAAATGGTTCGGTATCCTTGAACGACAAGAGAATGGATATAGTTGGGCGCTAATAGAAATACACGAAACAACAGGACAATACTGCTCAAGGTTTGTGGCTGAAATAATGGCAGTAGAGAGAGCTTTGAGGGAAATATGGGAACTTCAAGAAAAAAAGGGGGGAATTCTTATCTTAATAGTCAGTAAAAGCACTAATAAGCAAGCTATAGCTCATACAGTTTCTCTCCATCTCTGTTCTCTCTCTCTGTCTGTCTATCTGTCTGTCTATTTCTGCTTTCTTTTTCTCTCCACTCTATTACTTTCTTGTCTTTTTCTCCTCTTTTTCTCTGTTCTATTTTTTTCTTCACACCAAGCCGTCCTCCGTCCGCGGAGATATTGGCGGGGTCTGGGCGGTCCCGTCCAATAGTGGTCCTTCCGACCCACCCTCCTAAAATAAGCAGCTGTTTTTCTTGGATCTTTGAGCGCCATCGGAACGTCGCCAGTGTGTCCCCATATAACTGGGCTTTTGCCTTGTTCCATCTAGGAAACAGGCACAGTAGGTGTTCCACCGACTTCTCTTCACCACATGACGTACAGAACGAGTCCTCGGCTCTCCCTGCTCGCCAGAGTCCTTCTCTCGTCAGCGATGAGCGGTTCCATATTTGTTATCAGATGTTGCAGTTTTCCTTCCGTGTTAGCCCTGTGGTGTTCAGGGTCTTCCCACCATCAGTGTTCGCAAACCACTCCTTGGACTTGCCGTCTTTCCTCTCCTTCTCTGCTTCCGTTCTTTCTTTGGTGATCTTCGCTACACTTATGTTAATCCCCACTTTATGTTTCTCGGCATTATTTGCACCACCCGCTATTTTGTCCGCTCGTTCGTTACCACTTATGCCGCAGGCCCGCAGTGGTTGGGGATCCACATGATATGAATATTGTGGTCTTTAGCCAACTCAGTGAAGATTGTCCAGATGTTGTTTGCCGTTTTCTTCTTCTTCTTCTTCCCAACTGTTCCCGCGATACCCGACTGGTGGGTCGATGCCCCCGATCTGCCGGAGAAAGGTATCCACTTTGGTTGGGTCTTCGAGGGCTTCCGAGACGTTAGGAGAGTGACCCCTCTCTCGTTTTCCCTATTTTTACTATCTCCTTTTCTCTCTTCCATTCATCTTTAATTATTTTTCCTTATTTCCCTTCTCTCTTTATTTTCTCTGTTTCTCTTTTCTCTCGCCCTCTCTTTTCTATCTTTCATTTATTCCTCTTTCTTTTCAACTCTCTCATCTCTCGTTTCTTACTCCTCTATCTATTTTCTCTCCTTTTCAATTCTCTTTTTTCTCCCTCTCTTTTATCACTTTCTCTCTTCTCGTTATTTCTCACACTCTCATTTCTGTCCTCTTTTTTCTTCTCCCTTCTCCACTTTTCCGTCCATCTATTTCTCTTTCATTATTCGCTCTTTCTCTCTCCTCTTTCCTCCGGAAGGTTGTGTGCTGACGCGTCTCCTTGACCGGAAATTACATTGACAACCAAGTCTTCAACAGTATAAAAATTTGGATAAATGGAAACTGGTTTCCATTAAAAAAGTTTGACATACGAGTAGTTATTGCTTTTATTATTAAACTTCTATCAACGTATACATGTACTGTTCAGCTTAGTAAACTCGCCTCAGAGTTGAACTGTTTGCCGCCTCCTTCTTCTGCCCTGCAAGGTCGCGGACTGCATGTGTTTCGCTGCAGTCAGCCCGAACATCTCTACAAAGCCATCCACGAGGCCATCACCGAACGCTTCCCGGAATCCTGGCGTGGTCTTCATCTGGCCAATGGGGGCGCCGTCCAGCTGGACTATCCGCCCAGTCCGTACCCACTGTATCATCCGTCTTCCCATCCGCCATCGGCACCCTCCACCCCGCTGCCCATGTTGGGAAGTTTCGGCAGTTGGAGAAGACCACCACCACCTTCATCGACAGAGCAGCCTCAATTCCCCGTCAGTCCACAGCCTCTCAGCTACGAGGTCAGTTAACTCTTTCCGGATTTCCGCCTACACTCTTTATCTACGCGTCACTACCGGTAGCTGCTGAAACTTGCCTGTCTTGCCTAGAACTATGAGAATACCCGTTCTTTGAATTACATTTATTGTCTGACCGGCAGACAAAATGATGCATTCCCTGGGATCTCGTACAGTTTATGGTTTATCTCTCTCCTCCATCTTTCCTTTCTTCTCACTGTCTTTCTTGCTTATCTCCCTCTTCTCGCCTCTTCTCTCTCTCTTTTTTCTCCGGGTGGTCAGGGCGTTGACGCATCCCCTCGACTAGTAATTACAACGACTACCTGATCTCCCATGCAATTGTATTATTTTATTTGATTTTTCCACAATGAAAACCGATTCTTCTCGTCTTCGGTTGAATAATTCGTATTTAAAGCATCGTCTTATAGAATAAAACAGTTTACTTCCGGTCTCTGACACACAAAAACAGCGAATATTTCGCCTTTTTCTTTTTATGAATGGAGGCATAGATTTGCGTCTGTACACACTCTGAGATTGTGTTCTTCTTGTCCTATATCCAGGACTGGCTGGATCCTTCGGTGTCGGATGACGTTAGCTCCGGGAGTCCGAGCGCGGAGTTCAAGTACCAGATGATGGGCCGCAGCGGCCACCCCAGACATCCGTCTTCGCCCATCAGTAGCCATGGTCGGCCTATTCTGACATCCTTCGACGGCAATCTGAGTGAGTCCAGTCTGACCAGACTGCGCCATGCGCGGGACAGTCTGGCTGAACCGCCGTCTTCCTCTTCGGGAAGTAGCGGCACTGCCACCATCGAGTCGTCCAAGAGGAGCCAGAAATCAAAACCAGCAACCTCACCGCCGGAGTCTACAGCTCCGGGGTATTCGGCCGGCCCCCAGTACCTGCCGATGTCACTCAGGTTTGTCCTGCACAGTTCTTAGTTACTGTTTTGCCTTTGATAAATATCTACTTTGTCGTTTTGTCGCTCTTCTCTCCAGTGCCCATCAACAACAACTCGGGGATCTGCCCAGTCATTCGTCAAATTCCGGACGTGACCTGACATTAGGACGCCAAGACGTGGCCAAATCGTTTACCAGAAGAAGTGGGCAGTATGAGGACATTGATGCCGCAATTCGAGCTAGTGAGATTGAACAGCAGGTGCGTTTCTCGCGATCTATTATTTTTACCCCTGTTTCTTTTCTTCTTAGTTCTGTGAAGTAAGAATGGTTGAACTCCTCCTTCTAATTCTGCCGCGCGATTTTCTAAATTTATTGGCATGCAAACGTCTGGTAATCTGGATCGTTCAGTCGTAATTGCAATGATAATTGTCGTTATACATCTTCTAACAATCACTACAAGGAAATGGTTTAAACTTCAGGGTTTTTTACTTCAAGGATAGAAAGGTACCCTCACTAGCAGTTTTAAGGCGGAGCTAAAAGCGTTAGAACGAGCCCTGCAAGCGGCGAAGGACACCCCGCCCCTATCGTCTCACCGGACAGAAATGTCATAAGTGTTATACACATTCACACGAACTTCTTGTCATCCATCATGACCCTGAGGGAAGAACCAGCCACACAAACGAACGAGCGGGCGAGGCAACGAATCTCGACCAACAGGAGATGTGGATCAACATACGGGTAGCGAAGGCCACCATATGCAGAACGGACAATTAAGATGCAACCACTCATCGTTGACGAGAGACGTATTCTGGCGAGCAGTGAAAACCGAAGATGGCGCCTTCTGTACGACGTGTGAAGAAGAGAAGGCGGTGGAACACCTACTGTGCCTGTTCCCTAGATGGGACTGCCCAAGATCCCGTTTATGAGGACACACAGTCGACGTCTCAACGGCGCTCAAGGATCCAAGAAAGACATCAGCATTTTTTATGAGACTGTGTCGGACAGAACCAGCATTGTACGTGACCGCCAAGACCCGCCAACATGTCCGAGAACGGAGGACAGCTTGATGTGAAGATGAACAAGAAGAAGAAGAAGAAGAAGAAGTCCTAACGAACGATAAAATTAGCCAAAGAGCAAATGCTACGTTGCGTTCTAAGATATACTGAAGCTTTTGAACGAGAGGAAATGACGGATGCAAGTTTATAAGGCAAGAGTAATTGTTCGAGAGAGAGAGAGTAGAGAACGAGAAGGTTGGGTTAGGAAGAGTTCGTATCAAAGCTGTCAATGCCGAATGAATGAAAGAAGAAGGATTGGCAACATATATCGCATCTATGTAAAGCGTCTATCTGACTATTTTTTTTAATGTACGGTCTGGCTGAAATGGTTGATATTTATCTGTTTCCTTCTAGTCTCTTTCCGAACAGCAACTTCACCGAAATTTCATTATGTTCGGTACGGCCAATACAAAACCGTTTCCCCAAGAGAAAGAGAAACCTGTTAAATTATCTAGGGAAACGGTGAAACGGAGCCGATCGCTGACCTTTAACAAAGAGGAGGACAAGGTCCTCCTTCGACCCGTGTCTGCCCGTCGACCCTCGGCGGAGAAAAGGGGTCTCTTGTCCAGGTAGGTAATAGATTTTTTAACTTACCCAAATCTTGTTACGGTTTGGTTGTACAGTATATATATAGTTACTCATTTTATTTTCTTCCAAATAAATCAAAGTCAGACTCTTGAGAATTTATTGGACCATTCACAGTTTCATCGCAAACAAATCGGGCCTATGAAACAATCTGACCAAACTCTCAAAAATCTGTCGTTCATTTATTCAGGTTTCATCAGCATCAACTGAGATCATTTTCATTCTTTTGGCACACCTTGTATATCATGGTACAGGCTAGATTATTTGGTAAATTCAGTAAATTCGGCAAAATAACAAGACTCGACCAGGAATCAAACATCGAGAGTCTCCATGGAGTTCCTTCTCGGGAAACTCACTGCAGGCCCCAGCTAACAGACAGACACCAGATGTAGTGTATTGCAATACGGCGCTGCCTGACTGCACTCAACATCTCACAGCTAGGGGTCCTCCAATGGGTTCCGGGTCATTGTGACCTACCCGGCAACGAGGAAGCAGACATGAGGGCTAGAGATGGAGTCACCCTATCTCAGACAAGGCCCATCGACTGGAGGTCTGTTCATGCCACCACCACCAGATTCGCTCTTAGAAGATGCCCAAAGCTACTAGGCCGACCCCCCCCCCTTCAGCTCCCCACCGGGCACTCTTCTCTACACAAAGGATACCTACTGTACACCGCCTAGGGGGAGCGGAATCCCCATTGTGCCCCTACTGCAACGGTGCTCCCGAAGACCTCCAACTTCTTATTCTCGAGTGCCCTACCCACGCGGTCGCTCGGCTCCGGCATCTCGGTCCGGTGCCAAGCTATGGAGGGTCCTGTCCTACCTTCGAGAGGTTGGGACGTTGACGCGCCCTATTGATCTGTAATGAACAATAGCAACAACCTCCTCGTATTGCTGCTATTCAAGTATCTGTGCTATCGCTATTCTACGGAGGCTCTTATAATTTCATTATACTGTACTTCTTCTAAGTGATTTAAGTCACCTTTTACAACTGTGTTACGCTTAGAAAATGAAACTAATTAAATTGGAAAATCACCGAATAATCTGGGGGCAATGAGGCGGCTGTAACCCAATTCATCCAGAGGTTCTACCCAAGCTGATAAGAATAGGTGGAAGGGTTGGGATCATTTCTGTGTCCAATAAGAAAGACTTAAAGATTTAAAGGAGTTTGAAAATCCGTCTTCCTATTATAATGTCACTAAGACATGGCGGACAATTACCTGATATAATTTCTGTTTTTGTTTGTTAATTTCAAAAGATAAATATATATCTAATTAATAATGACTAACTGATTATATAAATGCATGTAATCGATAACACAATTGTTTCTATTCAGAGAGCTTTTGTTCGAGGGGAGACTCTTTGATTCTACCTCCTCTCTTTCGTTTTCCGTATAATAGATTTCTGCGGAAACGCGAGAGCCGAAGTGAGAACAACTTGAATGACGAATCCGCGAAAGAAAACGCGACATCATATTTCCATCAGAAACCGCAAACCCCAAAACATCTCTTCAATCATGGCCGACCGAGTCTGCCTGGCGGATATGGCCATGCCTACTTCTCCAAGTAAGTGATTATGGGTATATTGGAGAACAATGTTTTTTTAATTGAAACCAAATTGACTTTTGAAGTAAATGGGGGTTTTTCTAAAACGATATAGTGTTCATCAGAGAATGCTTGCAACCTTTCGTATATATACTTTAAGCCAAACTCGGCATTTCAGATGGGTATAGCTGCTTATACGGTTAATGTTTTCTGTCAAATTTGACGATTTTTCCAGTAGTCTTTTTTTATCTTTCATCTGCTGGTTGGCTTCATTTTGAATGCATATGTCGTCCAATTAAAAATAAAAATCGAGATTGAAATGTAATGTACACCATTGTTGACGCATGACTTCCGTCGTGTATAGAAATTTATGGGATAATATAAATGAGAAAAAAATCAGAACGGTAATCAACTAGTTTGTTAATCTTTGCGTTTTCTTGCGCACCAATTATAGCCCACTGCCTCGACATCGTCGGGACACTCTGCCCGACTTCCCTCCAACTTCTGCCGGCGACTCGGATGTCTACGACGATGTTTTCGAAACCACCGCCGCTCAGCCGACCGAAATGGGGAGCGGCGCTACAAGACACCGGATGGAGTCGGTACCGGAAAGGAGAAGTGGCAGTGGTAGTGGCGGAGATCCGGACTATGTGCCGATGGCTCTTTCCCAGGACAAGCAAAACACCCAATCCGCGGTGAGACACTTGATTTAAAAGGTGTTATTCTGCTTCCTTCAATCAGCAATCGAACGTCTACAGTGTATGTACTTAACGCTGGGTTGATGCCTATCCGTCCTTTTAATGTGCTCGTGCAGCCGCCTTCTCGTGGCGGGGGACTTACTACGCTTTCTTTCCTCCTTTTCTCTCTCTCTCTCCCCTTTTCTTTCTCTCTTGTTTTCTCTTTCTCTTCTCTCTTTGTCGTGCACTCCACACCAGCCAGCCCTATCTGTTTTTTCTTCATTTATTTCTGAGGTTAAACTCGGGCATATATGTTGTGTTCTGTGAAAGTTGGGCCTTTTGGGTAAATTGCGACCTCCCTACTGAGGCCCATAATACAAGGGCGGTTGGCGAATCGACTCATCTTTATTTTAAAATGAGTTAAGTTCACCCGCCCAAGATTAAACTGATGTTTAGAGGGTCTTCTT
>JAUYWV010133779.1:0-10966 GCA_032274565.1 Nematoplana nigrocapitula
GGGGGACCGGCAGACGCATCTGATGAGTCGGCCGGGCTTATGGATCTCCAACACGAGGCGGGAAGCAGAAGAAGAAGGTGTTGTGCATGAGCAAAGGGCACCCCAACGGCCGTCACAGACGGCTACGGGATAATGTAATGTAATGTATAGATGTGTATAATGAATTATGTAGTGTATTTATTTATGCGTTGTTTCCATTTTGTTTTGATAAAGGTTTGGTGGTCTGAATCAAGCCCCTAATAAACTATGCTCAAGTTCGACTTGGAACTCTTGTGTATTCTATGTCTGAGGTAGTAAGTATAATTGTTAATCGTTCCACAGTGGAAATCCTTTCTCTCCAGTGCTGATATCGTTGCGGAAGCCAATCCGCGTCCAGTTCAGGTTGTAATGTCCATCACCCATTGTGTTAATGGTCGCCCTCTCGGCCTTTTACTCTCCGCAGAACCTTGGATGATCAAGTTCAGCTCTAAACCATCTCGCCTAATTGCCTGTACAAAGTACCGCATCTTCCTCAGACCAATGCTCTTGCGTAGAGTCATGTGAGAACCTATATGCAGTCTAGAACCTAGAGATTTGTTCTTCTTTGTGTCTCCAACTGAGCCGCAACAGCCTTCTGTATAGTATATGGCCACATAACTAATGCAGCCCACGGCAGCTTCAGTTTGAAGGGATTACCAACATCCTTTCTTTTCCATATTTGGTGACCAATCCTTGAACAGATTTCCGAGCCATCACCAATCCTTTCCGCATTTCTGCGTTGCTGCTTCCCTTGGTTAGGGGAATTCGTCGATTTCTTTTAGTTCAGTATCATCTAACTTAATGCCACTTTCGTTTTCTTGGCATTGAGTAGTATATTACTTTTTGCGTTGTGTAAGACACAATATTGCTTGATAAT
Source organism: Nematoplana nigrocapitula (assembly GCA_032274565.1). Lineage (NCBI taxonomy): Eukaryota > Metazoa > Platyhelminthes > Proseriata > Nematoplanidae > Nematoplana > Nematoplana nigrocapitula. Next base: position 896 of record JAUYWV010133779.1, read on the forward strand.
ATAACAAGCGAGCGCCCTAAACAATGCTCACAGACAAAATTCTACTGCACCCACTTAGTTAGGGAGGCTGCTACAAAGCAAACATTGGATACACTTTATTTTCAATTTAAATTCTCTACAAGGAGTAGGAAGAAACACTGTTTCCTCTTTTCCATCAGTTTCTAAGAGATAGCTCTAATTTATGCTCCATCTGCGATCCTTTTGTGCTAACAGCGTGTTCCGAAATTATGGAACTGTTACCAGCGTAACGTTTCGTGTTGACAACATGTGTGCACCTGCGAGCAAAAAATATTGTCCTCCCTCCTCCTGCCACCACCCTCTTCCTCCATCAGTCTTCCCTCCAGTTCTCAACTGTCTGTTCTTTCCTCCCTGCGGTTGTCGATGTTTTCAGGTTTATCCTGATGATGATGATGATGATGATAATTTTATACCGATGTTTGTCGGAGGATTTGAAAGGGTAGAAAAAATAGGTAATACAAACACATTCGCTCTCTCTCTTCACTTGCACTGTGTCATTCGTTTGTTGTCTGGATCTGCTGCTCTCAAAGAATACACACAGCTCGGCGAAACTATTTGAAGAAGAAGACGCAGAACTTGCCCCCCTTCCATTGCCCTCTCCTTGCGAAGAAATTTTTTTTCTGTTTTGTTTGACTAAACTAAAAAGTCAGACCAATTACATCAGGTCAGAGACCATGACAAATTCGGGCATATCTTCACGCCATATTTTTTTCATTTTTGTTTTATTTACAATAAGAGTGAATACAAAATTATTTAGGACTATATTGGAGCAGCTGTTAAGCAACAACATAGAGTATCGTTTAAATATCCGTCTGGCAATTCTTAAACTAAAATGTAGATAGATGAAAATGATAGAAAAACTACAATACCAGGAAAGGTTTTCAGCTATCATCTGCTTAACATCTGTAGTCTACATGCAGATTTCATGTGTCGCATTATTTTCTTTTCATATTATTTTACACAATTGTCTTGCTTGAACCATGTATACAACATTGTTAACATCCCGTAATAATTTTTGCTCATTTTACTCAATAAGTCACTTAAGAATTGCACTATATTGAATATTTAAAAATAGCAGCTGAGAGACCTAATTCTTTTCATATATAAACAAACCCGAGCGGGACACAGGCCCCGACCGCAAACCGGATACCGGATACCGGCTACCGGTATCCGGTCGGCAGGCCGTTAGTAATAAATTACTGATTGCAGCGAAAGCATCAGTACAAGATCAGTGAGAAATTTACGTTGCAGATGACATACTGTATGCGTAATCCGAGCTTCGAGAGGAGAAAATGGGCACTATTTCAGCATTGGTGGTGTATTGTTATCATATCGAAACGCAGCTGTAGCAAGCCTGAAGACGTTGAGGCACTCACTGACTGTTTTAAAAGAGGTACAATCAATAATGTAGTTTTTACACAAACATCCCACTATTGTTTTGTAAATGAGGCTGATTTAATGAGATGTGAAAGTGAAGTAAATTTAAATAATTAAACTATACCTACGGTAGTGCGATACTCGGCCTACCGGATGGTTGGTAAATCTGTCGACCGCCGGACCGGACAGGTGGCTAAATTTTGTCCTGCATCCAGCTCTGGAACAATCATTCTACCCAACAAAAAATCGCAGCTTCACTACAGCAGTCATACTAATAATCGTTATTTTGTATATCGTTTTTAAAGAGAAACACGAAAAATCTGTTCTATAATCTAGTATTTATCGTTTTCGATACCAACATAGGGAAGAAATTACGGGAATTCACATTCAAGTTGACGTGCTTGCCAATATATGCATTCGAAACGCAAAAAGCGTGTACACAGAATGTCATAAAAAGGTGCATTTGACCAAACCATTTTTCAAGACACCAGCAGTCAACATCTATCGATACTGTTGTTCACGCAATCTTCTGAATTCATCAAAACACGCATTCACGTTACGGGGAAATAGTTTTGATTTGCCGAAATTGACATAGTTATCCGATTCGTATATTATCGATCATAGAATGTTCATTCGTAATCATAGTTCTCACGTTCAAGTTGAAAAGCTTGCAAGTCTCTAAGAAAGATGAATCACCAGCAAGCACACCACAATTCTGGACGAGGAGGTTTTCGAGGTCGCGGACGTGTTGCGAGAAACCGATTAGCAAATGAGGACATGGAATGTGTTTGAGCCTGCAGCTGTTTCGACAGCTATCAAGACCTTGAGTTCAAGAAGAATTGTCCGACTCTACGATTGATTCACATATAGCAATGACCAATGGACAATCAACAGTAATAAGTGTAGCGAGTGGAGTCGTCTAATTCATCACTTTATTATGCCAAGTTTAGAGCAAATGAAGATATTTTAGGCTGATTTATTGTGTTAATTTTGAGAAATGAATGGAATGAAAAATATTAACTGATTATTTTTTAAAAATTGAATATCTTAATTGGCATAATGTATACTTAACTTACAAGAGCTGTTAAGTTATTATTATATCTCGGCTAGAAGGATGGGTTATTTTTTGACCCCATATTAATTTTGTTAATTATACTGCAGATTCGAAAATTCCTCAAAGATGGATGTCAAATCTTTAGGATACACTAAAGCAGAAATTCATCGCGGTAAACGAACACTTGTCAAGAACGAGAAATTCTGTAAAATGATAAATATAATTAAATCAATAATTTTGTTATATGGAATTAATTCGTTTTATGTGATGAAAAAACTATTCTCTTATGCCTATTCTATATTTGGCAAAGTCAAAACAAATATTTATGTTTTTGGTATATATGATTTTGACTGCTCAAAAGATATAGTGGCACAAATAAATTATTTTTACTTCACCTGTTGCTCAACAACGTATAACTTTGTCCATTAATTTGTATATTTTGTACATTTTGATTTAAATGAATTAAGATTAACAAACATCTATTCAAAATTTTCAAGCTTGTTAATTCATTTTTTAATTTTTTAAATGTTATACTAAACTTTCTAAATAAATACTTGTATAAAAATATTTTATCTACTTTTTAATTCCAATGCACCGATATTTTATCAATTATATCATGGTACATTATTATCCTATATTCATATCCTTTATACTTACTTAAATACAGAGCCGAGTAGAGCAAGTTATAGAATGCGAGAAAGATGAAACATATGCTTTGTTTTATTTTTATTGCATTATTTAATGGTGACCTTGACAAACAGATGTTTTTATTTTAACTATGAGTGTAGTGGAAGTGTGGTTAACTCTCCAGTAGTTTATAATATACAGTATGCATTTCATGGTCATTAGTAAATAATGCAATAAAATGCTTTATCTTGGCCGAGTTCCAACTATTGCTTCAGTCTTTGACATTTATAAATACGATGATGATATTTCTATATTTTAATCTTTTCATTTAATCGTAGTTCGGGATTGTATAACTGATCCACTAAAAATTATTTTTCAGATAATATTTAAATAATCACAAAAGAATAATAAGCAACTGATTTTATGCAAAAGGAAACGTGGCCTTCTCAGATGTTTCCCTACAGGAAATTATCAATCCGTTTCTGTAAAAAAATTCGACTCAAAGAGATATGACAAATTTGTTTTCGTAGCTAGTTCCAAATTCAATTCGGATATTTTTCTTTCTACTATAAGAGTGTATTTTGAGATATGTAGCAAAACAAAGTGTTTCCTATATTTTGAAATCCTGGAGATATAATTAATACCTTTGGCGCATGACTCGTAAATTTAATTTCACAAATAATTTTATTTAATGAGTTAACTCATCTTCTGAAAAGCGTAAATGCTAAGACAGTATTAAAATAATGTAAATCTTTTAAGAGAAGAAGAAACGGTGAGATACTAAAATAAATTTTCTCTTTTCAAATATTTCCATAATAGTGATTCTAAATTTGTATTAATACTGTAACATTTCAAATGCGTAATATCCATTTATACTCTAAAACTTCTAATGCCTAATTTTAACATCAGAACTTACAGTATATAAACATATTTTTGGCATTAGTTGCATGAAATGAAGTATGATGGCATCTGCGCTAATGCCGAATTACCGCCGACTTTTTCGATATTAATTTACGTCAATATTGTCTCACTGGCTGACGGTATACACATACATTCTCGCGAAATGAATGCTTTACTGCACAAATCAAACCACAAAGTTCATTTTTTAAGTTGAGACTATACATTACATTATCAATATACGATACGTTTAACAGTTTTGCAGGACAACTAAGAGTAAATGGTTTCCGATTGAATATTGGAACCATTTTAATGACGCCATTTTATATTCTACTACTAATTTCCTAATATCTCCTCAAACATTGCAACGTTAACAAATATTTATTAATCACATTATTATAAAATATGTTTTATCTACAATATACTTTTACAATTCATTTTACGTTTTAGTGTAACTAACGCATCCAAAGAGGGAAACACTGTAATTTGGTTTTGTAGTAAATTCCCTGAACCATATGAATAGTGACAAGGTTTTGTAAAAAGCAAATGTATACAAAAAATACCTTTCAATAAATCAGAACAATACCATATAAACTTTTTCACTATTTGAACCCTCAATTGAATTTAACTCAGTAATAATTTTGTAATACGAGTCAAAATAAATTAATGATATTTGAAAGATGTTACATATTTTAGTCCAAAAATTTTTAAACAGTAAAATATTTCGAAAAGCTGATAAATGCATGTACAAACATGCTTAGAATGTTAGCTTGAATGAAATATTGGTAACGTGCGTTAATATTGTACAATCATTTATAAAGTTAGATTACAATGTAATACCAAAACGAAACCATTCTCAATTTGTTCTAAACATATTGATTAGTTTCATTTTTAACCTGAAAGGTGCAAATATAATTTACTTTGCTTTCACTTACGGGGTTCATATCTTTAAATATCTTAATATCAATTTTTAAAGCCCCACTCAACTTCGAACTATCAACATTATACTACATTTTACATGAATTAATGAGAAACTTGTAATTATTTATTATAGATGCAGATAAAGAGGGATAACATTTGGGACTGGAAGAAACTATGTACGATAGTTAGTGGTGTTAAATTTTATTTGTGGAATGAGGGAAACAATTAGTCATTCTGTAACAGATAAGATTAAAGTGCTGATGCAGATGTTTTCGAAAACTAAATATATAGGTAGAAATCTCGGGTTTAAATTTTCAACTCTGTCTTCTAAACTAATTTTAATTTGATTCGTTCCAGTATGCTATGCTACGTATACACCACTGTCGCTAAAGAGCTACACAGTTACATAGTATCTATGATCAGGTACTGCATTGAATAGAATTTCCCAAGAGTGCTCAAGAATTCACTCGACAGCTGCGGAAGTTTCCCGATAGGGGTGTTTCAATATTGTCTACGCTCGAATAGATTCTTAAATCCACTCTGTCTAATAGAGAATTGGTGATATAAGCAAATAGCAGACGAATTGGAAAAGGCAGGAGGGTCAAGGACAATCGTAGCATTCTGAAGTTTTTCCTTCTGTATGTCTAGTTTACGTCGTCTACTGTTTTTCATTCTTTGTGTAAATAATTGAAGAAAACGGACATAGAATGACACAATTAGTAAGGCATGGCTCTTCCGTAGTAGCATTTGAATGTATAGGCTTATATGTATGAAATATGTAATAAGTCGATAGCTGCTTGAAAAAGTTTTATCAGTAGTAAGTGTTTACTCAACTGTAGGTGATCAGCCCTACCCCCTCTGTAGGTCAAAAAGGTGGCCTAGAATTAAGCAGTAGTATGGGTAGTCCATGATGCTATAATACTACCTTAGTTGAGATACAACATTCGAACACTGTTGAAGTGGTTGTATAGGTCTTTAGTATAGCTAATCTATACTTTATTAGGTACTTAGAATACAATTATTTAAAGACACCGTCAACACCTTATAGTTAAAAAGCACAAATGTAATTTAAAATATAGGATTTTTCATTGGAAAGCAGTCTGTCAAACTTGCACTCGTATTATAGGGTGTTCTAAAAATAAGCGCCGTTTTAACAATTGTATTTAAATAGTTAATATTGTCTACAGGTAAATTACATTATATGTGTGCATACAGTACATGTAGAGTTAGTAAGAGTTACACAATATAATTTAATGCATTATCGATTATTTTCGGACAGTGTTCCTTCATCGTCTCAAATTGGCTATAGTCATTGTTCTTCTTTAAAGGATTGCATGAATTCGTCACTTGTCTTTAAGGTGATTATTGACCTCTCCATCTCCAACTTCGAGAATACAAATTAATCGAGAATGTTTGTGCGTGGGGGTACGGTGGTTGACGTAGACTGATGCAGTTCTCGTTTCCAAGAAATCATCTGTGACTCTTGACATGAGAGGTCGAACGTTGTCCGCAACTCAAATATGGATCTGCCTCAATTGCAACTCGAACTTCTTCAACTATAGGCCCAACCTTTTCTCAGAAACTTTCCGTCCACTTCCTTTATGACGTTCAAAGCTTGTTTTTGTGTCATCTGAAAACTCTTTCACAATTTCCCTGGCCCGCCGTTCAGATATCACATTGCCCCTATCAGTTACCACCATACGAAAATATTCTGAAGGTCGGGATGTGCTTCAATCATAACATAAATGTCGCCGTGCTCTGCCACCTCCATTGAACAGTCTACTGTAAGTGGCAAATTTAACATTGTAATGAATAAATAGATATCTATAGAGTCTGTATTATCTTAGTCAGTTAATTTAAATATCTTCTTTCAATCGATTATAATTTCGACTATTAATTATGGGGCACACTGTATATCTCTATTCAAATTACAAGTTCAAATTAGTTTACCAGTCGATAGTCCTCATCGAATAAAGATGAACTTAATTATTTTTATTATAAATCTGTGGTTAAATTAATAAACAATTAACTACAATAAAAGTATAACGGCGGTTATGTTTAGAACACCCTATATATTCCTACAGTTAAATCAAGATATTGTATTTTAAGCTATAAAGTATAAATAAACCAATAATCAAAGTCTAATTCCGATATACGGTGTAGGCTTAAAAAACAGTTGCACATTTTTGTGTGTTCATGGATTTTATATGCGGTGTTTGTTCTAAACAAATGATTGCATTGACCGCATTGCATTTTAGATTGTTGCTTAAAAAGGTCATTACACAATAACTTTGAATGAAGTCTAAGTAAATGTCTACAGTATAGCTTTATCAGGAAAGTAAGCATCGGTCAAATAATAATCGGCAGGCGTTGATCTGTGCCGTAAATGTTGGTCGAGTCTTCGACCGGAAGACAGAAATTACTTTCAATAAGGAAGATGTCGATCTCCATGCTTTCTTGTTTCAAATAACTTCATCTGATGTAATTTTCAATATGCATTATATTGTCAAAGAAAGCAGTTCTTACTTAAGCTGCATTTGCTTAAAATAATGAGAATGTTTTTTTGCCGAATGATCTTAGTAGCCTTTGTGCGAAAAGATTCGTTCTAATTAAGTTAAATTCTTGCTTGTATGAAAATGTAGCCAATATGATTACTTTTATTGCCAGGATATATATAAGAGGTTCAACTAGAAACCTACCTTTAATAAAAAAATACTTAGCGAAATCGTAAATCTGTTCTGATGATAACTGACAATTATTTTCATGACATTTTTCACCACAGAAAAGGCTTTGTAAAAAGTCAAAGCGTTTTTGGCGGAGCCCAGAATTGCCTCAAACACTCTCTATAATAGTCTCTATATTTTCAAGCAAGACAGGATAGGGAAAACGTAACTGAATGCTTGTATCCTGAACTACTACTTTGCAACCAATAAATAATAATAATCTACTGAAATAAAAGTATTGGGTTGTCTCTTGAATTCTTAAAATTTGCCATAAAGTAGATTTCTTGTTTGAATGTTTACCTGAATAATAAGCATAGTATTTTATTTGACAGCACACAAATGATATTTTCCTACATGCCTCTATCCCGATTTTACTATTTTTTATAATTTATTCTACTAAATAGATTTTTTATACTTTTTGTTTTAAAATTATATTTAAAATTTACCTGTATTTGCGTGTAAACCCTTTCTACGTGAGAAAGAATAGCCCTTCTCAATTTACTACTGCGCAAAATTAACCTAAAAAATTTATGAATCGGCGTCACTCTGTCAGCTACTTTCAGCCATTGAAGGAGATGAATTTGTTGGTAGTATATTCTATGTACAATACTTGTCTGGTATAACTGAACAGGCGAGTCAATTGTATGATTAATTTTGTTCCTATATGTGATAATTTTGTCAAATATAGAACACAATAGGACAAACATGCGACAGTGTTAGTAGCAGCTGGCATCGACCTTATTGGTCTATTCATGATTTGGCACTGTATTTGAAATAACAGAACGACCACACAAGTTATATAATCTATTCATAGTAATTGAATTTTCCGTTAATCGCAACGATTTTTTTTCTACAATAAATTCAAAGTAAAACAACTCAATCATCAGTTTTCAATAAAAGCAAATATTAAACGTTTGCGCTAGCTCAAAATGAAATCAAAGCAATAAAGGTACAATTCAATTGATGTCTCCATTTCCATTTTACTGCCGTACTGAAGACAATCTATTGCAAAATATCTTTGGTTAATATGCAGCATTTCGCAAAAGTTAAATTTTAATAGTAATAACAAAAATTTGAATTTAAAATGTATACGGTTTAATTAGTTTGTACAGTTTGAATTTAAATTTTGTCTCATACTATGCTGACATTTGTTAATGCTCCAGCGAATTTTGATATCACAAACAAGCATTGTTCGTATAATTAAGAAGCTCTGTCTAAAAGTATGGCGACCGCGTCCAATAGAAGAACGAAGATGACTTCAGTGGAAGTTCGGAGCTAATGCATTATACGCACCAACCGTATAACCAACCGTAGGGTTTTGGTTCGATACCACTGGTGAAATGTTAGCATATTTAAATAAACAAGAGTGTCGGTAAATTATTTTCAAGTGATGACTAATATTGTCTGTATTTTCACGTTCATTTGTAGTTTTTTGGCTAAGGTGTATTGTTGTCGATGCAATTCCGACTTTTCGAACGACGGCTCTTTAGAATCGTATCTGTAACCAGTGACGGTTCCGACTTTCCGTAAACGCTCAATATACGGTTAGTGTGTCAATCTACGGTTGGTGCTATAATGCATTAGGTCCTAAATGTCATGGGGACAAATGAAGCAAATATTTACTAAGAAAGCCCTCACTAAAATATGTAAATAGGTCTGGAGTTATTGTATGAGTTGGAATAACTAATTTTATCGGCCCATCCTTTTCCCAGATACCGTAAAAGGTCACAGTTATCTGAATACGGTGGAGAAATTTGCATTTTCTCAGATCCGTCTATTTAACGCAGTCGCAGGTGACCAGCGTGAACTTTGGCGGCAACATTAATAAAAATGCGAGAAAAATTGGATTCTGAATTCACGTAAAATAGACACCCTGTAGTTTGGATCTATCCGCTAGATATGGACTTTGCGGTATGAGTAATTTGTCTGCAGAATATTCACACTTTACAACATTTAAAAACTCTATTAGTGCAGAATTCCCAAAATCATGTGTGATTCTCATCTTCGAAGAATTGGTCAGAACATGAACGAATATAACGGAGGGCATTTCGAAAAGAGGAGAACGTAAAATCACTTGAAAATCTACCCCGAGACTTTCTACTAGCTTTGCTTGTTTATACCGAGGACTATATGATAATTGTTGTTAACACGTAGTCCTCGGTTTATACATTAATATACTACTAAAGTACCTGTTGCATTTCATTGATTTAAATATATTATTTGTCTTTCACATTTCGAAGGTTACTTCTGATATCAATAATCTGATACGATTTAATCTGTAAAATGTTTGAGATAGGACGGTTGGTAGATTTCAATGGGAATCCTATCTATAATTAGATAAATGTATGTATGTACAGTATGTATGTATGTGGGTATATCTGACCGGTATTTTTCTCCCAACTCTCTTGACGGATTTGCATGCTTGATGACTCAAAAGAATGCTACGCCAATGGG
>JAUYWV010133790.1:0-10592 GCA_032274565.1 Nematoplana nigrocapitula
AGACGGGGCCGTAGGTTTGGTGGACAGAGTGAAGCGTATGTTTGGTGGACAGAGGGGGCGTAGGTTTGGTAGATAGATGCGGGGCCTATGTTTGGTGGACAGAGGTGGCGTATGTTTGGTGGGCAGAGGAGGGCGTCGGTTTGGTTGAATAAGGAGTGGCGTAAGTTTGGTTTACTGAGAGTGGCGTAGGTCTGGTGGACAGAGAGGTAGATTGGGACTGAGAGTTTGGACGCATCACTACTGCTTATATCAGCTCATTAACATAATAAATATCTGTTTTTCTCTCTTGTTCCATATATAGAACACCTGGTAGTGGCCTCTATGACAATCTTCGCCAGTACAAAATCCCCTATCCGGAAGCCATCTTCGATCTGGACTTCTTCTCCTTCAATCCCAAACCCTTCTTCACTCTGGCCAAAGAGTTATACCCAAGCGGGCGGTACAGACCCAATCGGGTGCACTATTTCTTCCGCCTGCTCCATGAGAAAGGACTGCTGCTCAAAATATACACGCAAAATATTGATGCCCTGGAGAGAGGTATGACGACGCCCTGTGTTTGAACATCTAGAAAGATGCGCTTAAAACAACCAACCTTACACCGAGGGAATGCCATTGAAATGCGAGTAGTGGTAGTAGTAGTACGGGGAGGACCCAGTTTGTAACTGTGTATCACATATTTTTTGTATCTTCGAGAGATGAAATTATAGAAAACTTGTAGTTAGGAACGTGTTTGGATTACTGAAGGTCACAACTGTTCCAAGCAGATGTGACAGCGTTCAACTGATCTTCAAGAGGAAAGGAAGAGAGACAGAGAGAGACAGACAGAGTGAGACAGAGAGAGACAGGCAGAGACAGACAGAGAGAGATAGAGAGAGACAGAGAGAGAGATAAACAGAGAGACAGAGACAGAGACAGACAGAGAGAGAGAGAAAGTGCAGGACGTCCCAGGGAAAGCAGCATTTTGACAGCCTCCACGAGAAGGCACGAGAAGGTTATATGTTAAAAGGGTCGTTCGGATCGACATCTGTCAAACGATGCCAATTAATTAAAACATACTGTATGTTGAAACGGTGAGATTTAGGAAGTAGTGATTGACCTTAAGTATATCATATTAAGCTTTATTATGTGACAGTATCGCATATTGATCCCAGTTGGTTTGGTTGGTTGAGTTACCCGACCCCTTCCGGAGGATGGGGGTGGGGCGACGCAGGGCCGCCCAGGCCTAGCGTCTGAGCAACACCCCATGGCCGTCTCTAAAGGTCAAGAAGGCTCATCGTCTCACCAAAGATGGCAAGACGGAGGCCCGAAAATGAGAGACAAGAGAGAAGAAGGTGAGAAAGATACTGATGGCTTTCTCCGAAGGAAGGGCTAGAGGGGAAGTCGGACAGATTGATCCGTTGGAGTGCCCATTGCAGCGAAGGTGCGAAAGTTCGCAACGGGTGGATCTGGGAAGGAGAAGCTCACCGGGAGAAGTTTTTTGGGATCTGGATGTCGAGAAGTTTGTTGCGAAGAGATGACCGCCAGGAGGAAAGGAGAGAATGGTGGATGAAGGAGGATGAGAAAGAGATTGGGGAGGCAGTGGCAGAGGAGGCACCGGTTTTGGCAAGAGCGCCGGCCCTCTCATTGCCCCGCAGAGGTAAGTGCAGTCACCAACTCACCCGGTCAGTATTTGGAATCATTTGAAAGTCAATCATGCTATTTTATAATACTTTTTGTCCATACACACAGACCAACAGAAGCATCCACACTTATAGATCAATACAATCAAGTAGTAAAACAAAGTCTGGAAAGGAAGGAACACAGATCATCGTTACAGTATGGGCCCAAATAAGTTAATGTACGTAGATGTAGCGCATCTCCCATAAATAATATTTTATTTCTCGATCGTCCCAGGTGCTTCCATAATGGAAGATTTTTTTAAATTTTGTCAATATGTTTTATGTGGTTTTTCTTATTAACCTCATCCTATATTAAAAATCTTGCTTGCATGTATGGCATTATTTGGTATTATACGAAAGCTGATTCCGTGTTAATGATTGATAATTAATGTATTGAAAATTAAAATCCATTGGTTTATCCTTAAAACACATATAGTCTATTGAACAACTCATTTCATTGTATTACTAATTCTGTATACTTACCCCGCTATTGCAAAACGTATTTCGGGACAGGATGAAAACACTCCGCTTCACTTCGCCCTCGTGATAATTCCCTCCCGCGGGCTAAAACACGTTATTTCCCGCTATTTGAAAGAAGATAGTTCTATAGTTCTAGCAACTTCTTATTGCAAATGTTTGTACATTATACTGGAAACAATTTTGTCCATTGAACTACTGTATATAGCGAAAGGGGTTCTATAGCAGATTGAGAGATCCATTGTGTATTTATTTCAGTTGCTGGCATACCTCCGGAAAAATTGGTTGAGGCTCACGGCACCTTCGCTACCGCCACTTGTACAAGTTGTAGTCTGACTTATCGTGGCAGTGACGTCAAGGTGAGTTCTCCACCTGTTCCTTTCACAAATTTATATTGAACTTGTTTTTTGCACGAGGGCACCATCAGTGGGAGAGTAAATAGCACGACTGGGTGATCTCATTCTCGTCTTAGCTGAACATTGGGCTCATTGATTCTACAGGACGACTATGTTGTACACCCCGCCTAAAAACCCCGTGGCTGTTATCCATCGCCTAAATATTGCCACGATCCAATCTGTGATTCTAAAGGCATCCTAGTATTTCGCGTATCTGTACGGGGTTTTTGAAAAATAATTTAAATATTGAACGCGTCCGTTAGCTCGGAATGTAAGCAAAGAAATATCATTTGTAATAAAAATGTTCAACTCAAATGCTGTCACCATTTCCATGGAAGCATTACAGATCGCATATCAATACCAGGTGTACAATGACGTAAAGATTTGCAGTCTTAAAAAGTGTCTAAAAATACCCTGAAAACGACCCCGCGGCTCCTATAGCGTTTGTTTAATATGGGCAGTGCGCTGCGCGAGGGTTTCGCAGTCGCGTTCGCGAGATATTGACGCGCAGTTTCGTTTAAGGCGAGAAGTGCGTTGTGTCGTTTCTTCGTTTCGATGCACTCTCATTCTCTTGGCAGTCAGTGACTGGGGAGCCATTACCCGATTTTCTTTTCTTTGGCATTTTGTTGCGAATTATAATCACTAGGTTAACAGTTTATAATTTCAGTGTAATTAAATTTCCAAGTTGTCTTGTATATTCATTAGTTAACAAATTAATCAGTAAGTTGAAAATTATTTATTGTTCTGGAATTCTGTAGTCTTTTTATGGTTAAATTATTTGCAAATGTGGCGAATTCTGTTCGAATCGGTAGTGGAAATTTGGAGATTTTGCGTCTAATATGTCACAACTAATCAATTAATAAATCAATAATGGGAAATGCAATGTGACTGTGGTCAGTGGTGACTTCAGTGCGACGTAAGGTGTTCTGTATCTCTACGAAATTTCATGAAGATCGCATATCAAGAGCAGGTATAAAAGTTACCTATAGGTTTGACAGTCTCAAAAGGGCCTAACACAGACCCTTAAAACGGAACCTGTGGCACCCATACGAATGGAAATTAAAAAACACATAGTGCATGCCCTTCCCCGTCATTCAAAGAGTGGGCACACAAAATTTCAGCTCCTCTGTTAGATGGTATAGAAGGAGATAGCGAACACGGAGAAAGACGGACAATTGGTTTGTCTTGGTCACTGGGTCGTTCGTTTTACCTATTAACCACTGCTCTCCACTCCCTACTGTTGATCTTATTGTCTTCTTTCTTGACTGCATCGTATGTCGTCACTCTCGACACCACTATGGAATCATACCTTATGTGTGTTAGATAATACTGATACGCTTTTAAGAGGTATAGATGCCCCCTGAAGCGTCTTCTGCGCCATTAAACCCACACAATCTGGAAGCCAGTCTGCCGAGATGAACGGATTTATTCCGCAACACTTGGAGTCAAAGGTGTATACGTAGTCATCAAGTGCACTGTGGGGCGGCTTTTTCTGAAGTGTCTTTGAATTTTTGGTCGGCTGCTCCGTGTTTCGCCTTAGAAAGTGGGTGCACTTTTTATGTGTCTTCTCTGCTGCTGCACGCTTGGTCAGCGTCTGCACCTGAGGTCGTGGTCTGGTGCGTTGTTAATTGCCTTTCACAGATGTCCATCAACTAACGTCTTTCCTCTGAGAGAGAGAAATAATTGTGAATTTCACGTATATTTCGGTTGATTGTGGGGGACTCTGTTCATTCGTTAAGATTAGTTCAGAGAGAGTGGAGATGTTTCTCAAGTAAAATTTTCTCACAGAAAGGAATATAACGAACGCCGTTATTATAAACATTTATTTCAACTAGTTTCGCCATAGTGGATTCTCCACTGACTCCAACTCTGCCCATATACTACTACTATTCTGGCGGCCAAACCAACATCTTCATTTGTATGCAAGATATATTCCAGAGAAATTGTAACTTCCATCCAGTCAATTAGCAAATAGAGTACAAATTGCTGAGCAGGAGTACCGTATGTATAGCAAAGTTTATAATGTACTATATCAAAGTCGAAATGCACCGAGCGAGTACAAGTACACCCAGAACCTTTTAAGATTATATAGGCTTTTAAAAGTCTGCCATTCTGCGTTTCTTCAATGCACACAATCTATCCATCACCACTGGCGACATCTCCCACAGTGAATCCAGGCACTTCCTGTTTGCCTCATTGTCCGAGGTGGACTGCTCAAAGTAGGCGATCAGCCGCTCGGCTAGACAAGTGGGTAAAGCAGAAATTTAAATCTCACTTAGCCAATGAATGTGCAGGATATTATGTACATGGAGCACGTGTCTATTAGGACAATTAAGCTCTAAACATGAATCCTGGCAGCAAGTTCTCCAAGCGTGTTTAAAGAAACGCTGTGATCACGGCTGGTCCCCCGTCAGGATTAATGAATCCGATTTTTTGGAAAACTGGACCGTTTGTTCCCGTTTTTTAGATCCATTTCAGGAACGCGAATATCCGGATTAGCTAATGAAGAAAAACTGCATTGTGGAAATCCGTCCCAGATAAATATTTCCGGATTAACGAGGCTTCACTGTGTATTTTTACCCAATATACTTCTCCTCTAATTCACTTTCGTGGTTGTTCTAAACTTGTTTATTACTTCTCTACGTTGAATTATGAGCCTCTCATGGTTAATACATGGTGACCAACTCGAGTCACCCTTTGGTGACTCTCTGGTCTCATTGGAGTTGTTGGCATAGTTTTGCCATATACAATATGTGGGTCTAAGTTATTTTGTTTTTATGTTACTCACAATCTCTCTCTATCGCTGTAAAAACTTTGTTATTTAACAAACAATTGTACAACACCTTTAACAAAGTAATAAAGTAGTTGCTAACTAACAAACGGTTTTGTAAAAGGAGTTGCAGAACGTTCTTTGTTAGTTAACAAACTGATTTGTAAAAGGAGTTGCACAACGTTCTTTGTTAGTTAACAAACTGCTTTGTAAAAGGAGTTGCAGAAAGTTATTGTTTATCGACAAATGTGTATCAAAATTTGCAATCTCACTGTTAATTGACGATGTCGATACAACACAAAATAATTGCAATAGTTATCAACAATTAATATATACTACCTAAATTTATATACAAACAAACACAGACATCTCCATAGCAGATCTGCAACAGTCAAAAAGTTTAAAAGGGCGAGAAGGTTGGACTCTAGAGCAGCTATTACAGGAGTCTCTCGGGGGAAAGGCAAACCTGTAGATACGCATCTGTCAGGTCCAGACCAGAATATAATGTTGCACCCGAGATTTTCTCAAGTATTTCTTTGAGACGAGGATTACGATATCTGACCTGTATATGCGAATTCTGTCTGTCTCTGTGAACGTGATTCACGTCCAAACGAGGAAATCGTATTACGCCATATTTTAGGTCAACTTCAAAAGTTTGAGTAGTAGGCTGAAAAATAAATTTCAATTATTTTTGGGAAAGTCAGGTAATTACAACCGTTAATTTGTTGCAAGTTTTTTTTTATAAAAAGTCATATTTAGAAAAATAAGTTATGACATTCTAATCATTATAGAACACTTTAAAATAATCAACATAATATGTGTTAAAATCACGTGAACCTACAGTATGTCAATTTAATGTTTTATGATGAAAAGCATTCAGCCTACCTACCCACCCATTATCGGAACAATACTTTCTAATGAAAATGACCTCTCTGTGTGGTTATCACACCCCTGATCTCCCACTCCGCAGGCTGTTATCGATCGCGATGAAATCCCCCGATGTCGTGTTGGGAACTGTCAAGGTGTCATCAAACCTGACATCGTCTTCTTCGGCGAAGATTTGCCACAGAAATTCTGGTCCTATGTTCGCGATTTCCCCCAAGCTGACCTGCTCCTTGTTATGGGAACCTCGCTTGAGGTAAGTTTGTCAAGTTTTCCCGTTGTTCGTAACTATCTGATATGGTTAGAATTGACGACGAAATTATTGTTGAAACCATCAACGCCATGGGACTACATTAATTTGTATATATATATAGTCCCCTGTCGGGTACAGTCAGCGAGGTATATCATAAGGTGTATCGGTAAGGCTACAGAGAACGACAACGACGAGGCACGAGAGTTTTCGCCTCCATGCAGCGCCTTCTCGTGGCGAGAGCTGCATTCTCTACGACTTTTTCTACGACTTCTCAATCCTCTCCACTCTGTCTATTTCTCTTCCCTCACTCTTTCCCCTTTGTTTTCTCCCATCTCCTCTCTTTTCTTTTCTATCTTATTTTTGCCTCTCCTCTCTCTCCCTCACTCTGTATCTATGTTTTCTTCCCCTCTGTCTCATTCCTCTCTCCCCTCTCCTTTTCTCTCTCCTCTTACCTCTCTTTTCTCTTTCTCTCTCTCTCTGTGACCTTTTTACTTCCCTCTCTTCTCTTTTTTCCCTCTTTCCCTCTGTGTTCTTCCACTCTAAGCCCCTCAGTCTTTTCTTTTCTATTTTTTCTCTTCTCTGCTCTCTCTCTCTCTCACACTCTTTGTCTATGTTTTCTCCCCTCAATGATTTCTCTCTCCCCTTCTCTTTTTTGTGTCTCACTTTTGTGTCTCACTTTTTCCTCTCTCTCTTTCTTTTATTTTCTCCCTTTCCTCTCACTTGTTTTCGTCCGGGAGGTGGAGCGCTGACGTGTTCCTCAACCGGAAATTACAGACACGAGAGTTCGCACGGAGAGGAGGTCTCGGGTCTTTTCTGGAGGAGTACAGACTATCATTTGGGGTTTTTAATTTGCTGGGCGTCTCTACCTACTCCAACCGTTCTTCACTTACCAGATCTCTTAACTTACACATGCATCTTGCACCACCCTCTTCCCCTTTGGAGGCTTCACTCATCATTTCTACCCCGTGACACCCGGTTGGCATCGCTCGAATGTTGCGATCCGTTTGGCGGTCCTTTTCTCCTTCTGGAATGAGCTAGATAACTGTACCACCATTACTGAAAGATTTGCGTAATGAAGTTTGCGATGAAAGGCTTTAGGACGATTTGTCTCCAATAAGAGCAGATGGGAAGAAGCGAATCGGCAGAGCCATTGTTATCACCCTTTCAAAGCAAATAGGCCCAGACACAGAAGCACAGTCACTGGCTAGTGAGGCTGAAATCTGAATGTACCGCGGGGTAGTCTGTGTTTATGGGAGCTGGAGAGACGAAATCCCAGCATATTTTGAGTGCGTGATGATTGTGTATCATATTTGTCAGCATAACTAACTGAAAGCAGCTACAACCGTAAGTATAATTTCGTGGTTTATGTTGCACCACGCTACTTACCAGTAGTATACTTTATTTCATGAAATTTTATATTAATTTCTATACCGATATTGATACTGTTTTATTGTGCATTGTTATTGAATATTACTGTATGTAAATATTTCGTGGAACTGGTATTGTTTATTTCTAGGTGGAACCCTTTGCAAGCATCGTAGACGCTTCGCGTATGTATATCCCCAGAGTTCTGTTCAATCGGGAGGCTGTCGGGGTGTTCAAGAAGAAACGTCGATCAAGTGATATCGTGGTAGCAGGTAAGCGCTACCACCCGCCGTCACTACTCAATTGCCTATTGATATATGTCGTATTTGAACGCGTCGCCTTCTTTTTTATTTTCAGGAGATATTGTAAACAGTATCGACACCTTGACGGAGATGCTCAAGTGGAAGGAAGAGTTAGACCAGCTGATCGAACGTTGCGAAGACGAGGCAAAGACAAAACCGGTAAGTTGATTGAGTCGATATAAGAACTTCATCATCATCGTCATCATTGATTGTTTAACCGGAGTGGCCATGGGTGCACCTGTAGGTAGATCTTCCTCTTCCAGCTGTCCCTCATCAAAGTCACTCATGTCTTCACCACTCCAGTCCTTCAAGTCATCCATCCAGACTTTTCTCGGCCTTCCTCTCTTTTGACCACCTCCTCAACTTTCCCTTTAGTCCATCATTATCATCATCAGGTTCCGTCAAGTCGAGTTCGACTTCTGGTGACCACACGAACAAGACGTCTCTCGCCAGCTCTATCGTCCGCGTCCCTCACCAAGTTATCAATTTTTCTTTGTCCTTCTACCATGCCATGCATAACCAACTTTTCCAAATTGTTGCTATCTCTTCGGATGATATGGCTAAAGTATCTGAGGCGATTTATTAACATTTGTGCTTCAAGGGAGTTGTCATTCTTTCCGTCCATGGGATTCTTAATTAGGATTCTTCGCCATATCCAAAGTTCGAAGGCATCTATTTTCATTCTATCGTTTTTGGGACTGTCTGGGCTTCACTGGCACAGGGTTTTGACAAGTAATATATTTCTTAGCCTTTAGGATCTTTTCCAATCTAATCAGTGGTTTTCTACCCATTGCAAGTCCACGCCTCATCTCCAGCTCTGACTTGCTATAAATGTCATCAGCACTGAACCTAGAAAGATCATTTCGTCAACCATCTCCACTTCTTCTCCGTCGATTTCATTTGTCTGTTGTTATTATCTACCCGACCCGTCAGAGTATTTGACAGAAAAATCTAATCTGTCTCCTACACACTTCAATCTTAAGAGTAGAAGTTTAATCCCCACCTGCCTGACGTGTTCCTTCTGCTTGACTTTTATTTGTTTGGTTCCGCCTGTTTTATTATAGCTTCCAGTTAAGAACTATTGAAACATTCCTGAGCATTCATTTGGCTCCCTTTTCCAGATTTATCCTATTTGAGTTTTTAGGGAAACCTTACACTATATATCCAAAGGTACGAATTAGCTGGATGCTTCTTTTCACTCTTTTTTGTCTTTCCTTTCTCTCTTTTGTTTCTCTTTCCATCTCGTCCTCTCTTCTCCGCACCGTTCCCGCTCCAAACCAGTGCGGATATGGCGGGTCTCTTCCTGTTGGAGGCTGCCCATCCCTCGCAGGAGTCTCAATCTCGTTAGGGTTCCTCAGGGTTCTGTCCAAACTCGGGTTGAGGCCAAACAGGGATTCCCGCACTCCAGTCCCGTGGACATACTCCGTTAAAATGTGGCGCACATCATTCAGGTCGCCACACGTACAGTAGGTCAATCCGGTATCTCCGCCCAACAGATCTTGTGGAGAGTTTCTTTGGTGATAGGATACACGTAGGGTGTAGGTTACTTTTTGAAACCTGCTTCGGTGTTGGTTTCTTCTTCCTGATCTTCCCTGCTTGTCGTTGCAGTGCTTTCTTCGCCATGTTGAGGTTAACTGCGGCGTCCCTTTGTGGGAGCGATGCTTCTCCTGCCAGGCTATCGGCGGCTTCGTTGCCTTCGATGTTCCACTCTTTCTCAATTATACTCTACATAAAGTTCGCACTAAAGTTGCAGGTCTCGGAGTGTTCTTGCTTGCTTTCATCACACGGATCGTACTCCAACTCTAATCGCACCACCACCACGTCCCCATCCTCTTTCGACTCGCCGTCCTGTGCATAATGTCACACGGAAACCGCCAAAAGTTTATTATACTTTTTGTCCTTCTGTTTAGTTCTCCCTGGACCCGCCCGGAGTTCAGCTGAGACAAGTGGGCGGTGGTCCGACGCCGACGAACAACCAACCCAAACGCGGCCTGTCCAGCCTCAGCGCCCACTCCTCTCCGGCCCTAGTGCCCATATCGCGACCTCATCGCCTGCCCAGCCTGGGTTTCCAGCGGCGTGCGCCCCCCATCTCCTTTGTGTGGCGGCCTCCAGCACCGGCCCTGGGTCGAGGTCGGCGTAAGGACTCCTCCTCCTCCTCCACTTCCTCGTCGGACTCGACCAGCACTTCCTCCGATTTCAGCAGTGACAGCTGAACCCAGACTCTTCTAGATGCACAGTGATCACTCAGTGGCAGACAGATGAAAAACAATATATAATACTCACCTGAGAGTCCGCCATATGACCTTCGTGTAAAGTTTACCTGTATTGATTAGTTTTTACTATGTGTGCCTTCAGCGATAGGCTCGCACTTCTGCGTGCACTTGTTCAAAATTTTCGACCAGTTTGCTTCTCATTGTAAAAAGCTCAAAAATGAAAATTAGTCCCATGATGCGTCCTCGCGCCATCCTCCCCTTCCTTCCGACAGACAGA
>JAUYWV010133801.1:0-10965 GCA_032274565.1 Nematoplana nigrocapitula
CCATAATTGATCAGTAGACTCGGAGGATTTGTATAACAGTCGGTAAAGTAGAACACGAGGAGATCAGTGAACACAAGGTCTGATTGAAAAATAAATAGCGCCATTCGATTCTCCATGCTTGATAACCTATAAATCCACTGTTTATTTGTTAAAATTGAATAACTAAAAAGGGGGGGTGGGGGTGCGCTCGAGCCTTACCTCTCTTTACTACTACTCGAGCCGCGCGTCACACGCACTATAGTGAATCCTTGCCGCGGGTATACACGCACTATAGTGAATCCTTACCGCGGGGTGAGTCAGGAGTTCAGGCTGGACGGGGGGTGGCCTAGAGCGTTGGTATATATTACTACTTATGTATATCAGAATTTAATAGTTTTAAAAGACCACACAATATTTCGTCACGTGTACAACATACATGGACCCTTATTGTCAAAAACTATACTATATATCATAACGATGATCTAAGCATTTGTTTGCATTTGTAAAGGTAGTTTACAGTTTTTAATACAAAGTTTAACATATAATCAGTAAACTAACAAGCAAAATAAAATTCTAAAAGTGGAAAAAAACTCGAACACGAGTAACAAATATTTTCAATTACATATCATTTAATCTTTGCTCAAAGACAAATATATTTCTTTGATAATGAAACGCGAAATAACTTACAATTATCTCTACTTTCTAATTTTGTAAGTTCATTTAATTTGGACCTTCTTTGAAATTTTTGCAATTTCTTTGAAGAGAAATCCAATTGTTTCGAGAAATTGAAATTCTTTGAAAGATATCGTGCAAGCTCTTCGTGCTGTACGTTGTCAAATGCCTTTGTGTAATCGATGAAGAATATTTATATATATGTACAATAGATGTAGATCATTTTGCATTTCGATGGCTCTTTCTGATATTATTCTGAGAATAAATATTGCATTCCGAGTGTCTTGCACAAAATTGAGTCTAAACGCGCGTATCAGTCGGAAATTTGACGCCCAGTCGCAAGATTTGCATCTGGATTCAGGGGGGTGTCCGATACGTCTCGAGGCACCCATTAAAAAAATCGGTGACGCGAACGTTTAATATTTTAATATCATTAAGATCACTGCATGGTGTTATTCTAGTTGAAATGAATCAGGAACGCGGTGGAATTGTATATTTTAAATGTACTGTAAATTTAACCAAACTGTTGAGACTTTTATTTATAGCGGGCAGGTCCATACTTTAGGGAATGTGGTGTGCAGTTGTTAAAACCTACCTAAGTTTCTCCCCACGAGGTGTCACAGGCTGCCGGCGCCAGAATTGTTATGTATAACTACGTATAAACGGTTTGAAAAACCACCTCCATTTAACTTGTGTGTTAGTAAAAGTATTACTGTGTAATTGACACCTGGGGTCTGTTGCATACAACTTCAGCTTTTATTAGCTAATAATAATCTATTAGTAAGTTGCTGATAAATATTAGTCCTAATAAATTCTATTGCATAAAACACTAATATTTATCCGTTATTAGCTAATAAAATTTGTAGGTCATACGAATGCCAGCTACAACCAAATATGGCCATCAAATTTACTACGATGATTTAATTTGCGCGTTCTCTGTAACGTCATCATATTATAACAATGCAGAGTGGAGATACAACTACCGTAAAGAAAATAACTGCACTAGGCATATATTGGCGATGGCAAAAACTGTTGAGCTGTGTTTGCCTGATTAACGGGAAATTTCACAAGTTCGTGAAACAAAGTTTCATTTATGGCTCCAACCACAGATCGGATTACCCGACAAAAAGTGCTTTTATGTAGACCATGGGCGTCACCAGTCAAGTGATAGACTCCATTGTTAGACAGAAAATGAAGACACAGTTGCTGCCTCGTAGTAAGGGAATAGTTGCGCTTCGTGTCGCTCTGCAGATGATCGTTTATGCGATGAAGAAGGTAATCTACCATGTAGTTACTGTCAATTCTAAATTGTTACTTGTGGTCTTTCTCCGGTAAATCGAAATTCATTCGTAGCTTAAAAACTCGTTCCTTTCGTTGAACTTCATTCTCACTGTCACTGCTATCCATGAGTATGAGTGTAGTTATTGTGATATCTACTCTAATAGAGTTTATGAGTAAATTTGCTAATAAATTATTAGCTAATAAATTTTATTAGTGTTTTATGCAACACATTAGTTTTATCAGCTAATAATTTTTATTTGGTAATAAAGTTATATGCAACAGAAAATTTTTATTAGCTAATAATATTAACTGATAAATCTTTTATGCAACAGACCCCAGTTTTCGTCAGTACTCTTTGTTCTCACGTGTTGGGTGTCTTGTAAACTCCGCTTTTTTGGTACCCTTATTAACGTTTGCGTTTTTTTCTAAAAGTTTATTTTGTGTTCTGGGCGTTCTCGCTTGAAAACAAACATTATCTGTTGGTGGCTTGTCGTGGTTGCGTTTAGATCATAATTGATTCTACAGTACTCATTAACTTCCGTTGTAATTCAATGTAAAAAAGGCAACTTTAAAATAAGTGTATTCTCAACCGCGGTTTCAGGTACGAGCCTTTATCAAGAGAATTACAACGAGACTGACTAAAGATAGTTACAGTAGAAAAGAGAGTGGTAAAACAACAAAATCAATGTAAAACTGATAACAGTAAAATAATCGATGTAAATTGATGCAGTAGAAGAATTTAAATATATGACAGTAAAATGATAATCCTGATAAGTGAAGCAGTCTATTTAAAACAGAGTTAAGAGACTTGGTGTGTAAAGCTTCCCTTATATGGGAGTAGAAATGGGGGGAAGTGAACTGTCAATAACCTTAAAATTAGAAGGCTCCAGAGTACAAGTATATAAGTACGCCTATGATGAGCAATAGCTTCAATAACTTCAGGAGATATCGACATTGCTTGCTAGTACATTTATTCTGAAACTAACACTAATAATCCTTCTGTCAGTAAAGAAACTTTTAAGAAGTTCATTTACCCCAGCTACTAGTGGAAAGCTTGTCTACTCTTAAAGATAAAACTTTATCGCCAGATTGACGGCGTTAGTATGGATAGTCCTCTTGGTCCATTTCTAGCTAAACTGTTTCTAGCCCATCTTGCAGAGAAGTAGAGCAGCACCGAACTTTCTCTCCCTTCTACTTCCGTTATATTGACGATTTATGTTGTATTTTTTCAATTAAAAACTATATTCACGATTTATTTAATATTCTAAATTATCTACACCCTAATTTGAAATTTTAGTCTAGAGGTTTTGCCGAAAACACCTTTCTTTCCTGGATATTAATATCCCTATAATCAACAATAGTTTTTTCTTCTACTATATTTTGGTAAAAATACTTTCACTGGCTCTCTTCTTAATTCCAATGCCTTGTGCCCTTATTCTTGGAAGATGTATTTATTAAATTGACTTATAGAGTCTTTCGAACCTTTTCAAACTGGACTAACTTTAATAGTGAAATAATTGCTCTTAAAAATATTTTTTAATAAAAATGGTTTTGTCAAAAAAATCTTTCTTCTCGTTTAAATCCTGCTCCTATAGTTATTTTTCCAATACCGACACCGCTACTTTTCACAATTCCTTCTATTGGTTAGCCTTCTATTATTATTCTTAAAAAACAGCTAATTAAAATCTTTAAATCTAAATATATGAACATTCGTGTCGCTTTCCGTTCGTTTAAAGTTCGTAATTACTTTTATTTGAAGGATCGTACTCGTGTTGTCTTGAAATCATGTATTGTCTATCAGTTTAACTGTGTCGGTTGATCGGAATTCTACCTATATTGGTAAAAACCGTAATCCCTCTCAGGTAGGACGGCACGCAAGGGGGTCGCCCAGGACGGCCAGCGTTGGGTTCCGGCAGGATGACTTAATGGGCGGGGCAGACCAGGAAGAGAATGGGTCAGGGTCTCTGTTCGGAAAGGCAGTAAGGATAGTTTGGAGAAGGGGTTCCCTATCCGGTGAAGATAGGAAGCGAGAAGAGGAGAGTGGGGCGTGCGGAGTTAGGAGAGAGTGACTTCCAAGTCACGGGAGAGCGGGGTGGTGGCTTGCATCAGGCCTCCTGCCAAGGAGGCCCTGTGCGCTGAGCTGTGGGGGTTGGCAACATAGGCGGAACGGTCTTCTTCTTCCGCGTGTCCGGAGATGGTGGCGCAGGCGGAGTTGAGGTCCAGCGGAAGGGTTTGAGGCTGGGAAGCGCCTCTTCTTCTTATTCCCGGTTTGGGGGGCGCGTCAGCACCCCGATCTCCCTCAGTTAGGGAAGAGTGCGGGATCCATCCTACAAAATCTCGAGGGTAGGTCCGCCCCCAGAAAACGGTTGCAGGCGATGGAGTGGGCTGGGCAGAGAATAATGAAATGGGTGAGGTCTTCCGGGGCCGCCATGCAGAAAGGGCATGTTGGGGAGTCTGACTTCCCAATACGGAAAAAGTAAGTAGTGTCAAGACTTCCCGGTTGGCGGAGTGTTGCGGCCCCCCAGGTGATTCGCGGGGTCTTTCCAAGCGCCTCTTCTCGCCTCCGAGACCGCCTGCTCGTTTTTTGTTTTGTTTACCCGGCTAGTTCCAGAGGACGGGAGTTGTCCACAGTTTGTACACTCAGTCACTGGATCACGACTTTTGCGAGCCCCGGGGAGTTGCCAGCCATTTCGCTATTTCAACCTGTTTGTACCACGTGGAGGCCTCTGCCTTTACCCTCGGGCAGACAGTCCTTTAGTAGAGGGGCCATTCAACCATACCAATGATATTTTTAAGGCTTTTACACACCATACCACTATCAGGGAAGCGGTGCTGAAATTAATTCAGTGACACAACCAGGATTTAAACCCTGGGTGTCTGGCTGCGCAGTCAGTGTCGCTAACCATTCGGCCACCCACCGCTCACCGCCTGCTCGTTGCCCCTGAGGTCGCAATGGCCCGGCACCCATTGGAGGTCGATGTCTATACCTCTGGAAAGCTGCATGAGGAAACTCCAAATCGACTGGCAGGTCAGGTTCGTTTGCGTGGAGGGGCCAGCACTAATGAGAGACAGCAACGACTGCGAATAGGTGAGGAGGCACAGTATGGAGATCTGGTCGAGGATCGGGAAGTCGCGGACTGTTTCAAGGCCCCTGAGGCAGGCGATTGACTCTGCCCTGAAGGAAGAAGCGATCCCTCCCGCCGTTGCGGAGATGGACGAGTGGAAGTCTCCGTTTTGTGTAGCCCACCACTCCGGCACTTCCAAGTGTGGTGCCGCCCGTGACCGAGCCGTCGGTCCAGACGTGGAGGGCTGCAGGCGGTAGGGTGTCAAGGGTTGCGACCACTTTCGGGAGCACTCGCATCCTAATTCAGGTATTGCTGATCTTGTACCCTGGACCCTTCGAATTTCAAGATTATCGACAGTTCCTTTCCCCATTGTGTTTCCATAGAAACGCGGCTTTACAAGTCCTAACTTGTCAGGCTCATCAGTTTACTGTAGTATATTTTAGTTTTTTTACTGCATCAATTTATGTATATCGATTATTTCACTGTCCCAGTTTTACATTGATTTTGTTGTTTTACAACTCTACACAAACTACCTTTAATCAGTCACGCTGTAGTGCTCTTGATAAAGGGTCGTACGCGAAACCGCGGTTAAGAATAAATTTATTTAAAGTTGTTGTTTTTTACTCTGAATTGCGAAGCGTTCCATTAACTCAGTAACTTTCATTGCCCTTTTTGTACAATCGAAGCGGCTATGTGGTGAGAAACTTCCGTTAGAATTTACCTATTTCGTTGGGTGATTAATTGACAGCAATATACTCCATATGGTATAGCACGTGTCTGTTCTTTGCAGTTTTTGTTTAATATTTATGAAATTATCTCGAGAGTTGTCAGTTTTTTTAATTCAGTTTTATAATTTGTTTGCGGTTTATGCGCATTTTTTTCCAAAAACTGATCGTCTCTGTGTTTGTAATTGATTGATGCCATTTGTTGGTTGTCGCATCGGGGGTTAGCTGCGGCACGTGTCCACCCCTTTATAGTTGATGTCCTTTCCAGTGAGCTGTTATCTAAGAGTCGACAACTCTATAGATGTCATTTCAACAAAGAATTTTAAACCGATTTAATTTAATATTTTATTCGATTTGGGCAATGTAAAGTCTGAATCTTTAGGACATTTTTACAAATTTTTACCGTAGAACGCTTGTCATGTATGCGGTTTATCGAACTGCTGGGTCTACTTTTTAGTCTCTTGCCGGTAATGAAAACACTGGATAAACTCATATTCATCGGCAGTCCGGTTTCGGGGTTATCAGCCTGAATTTTATCACCGTGAATTCATTCCCTGATAACAGCTGAATTCACAGACGGAACAGGGTTCGTACGCTGTCTGGAATTTTTTAGATGACCTGGAAAAGTCTGAAAAAATGGGAAAATGTTGATAAAAGTCTGGAATGTTTTTGTGACGGCTTCCGTCGGAAGTGGTTAAGCCACGGAAACAGCTACCTATATCACTTCATATTCTATTGAGTGTAACCGGTTTGTCTTTCTACGCTATACAGCAAAAGAAGTCTCAATCAAACTTTCTGGAAAACAAACTCTTCATCCCGGTCAATTGCATCGACTATGCTGTAGAGGCGAGGCGGGGTTTGTACTGCCCCCCTGCTGCATCAGGTCTGTTTTAACGGTCAGTGAAATCCCGCCATCATCGATCATGCTCTCGACCCACCCAATCTCGTCCTGCGTTCGACTGCTTTCGCTCGCTGAGCTGTTCCAACACTATATGTAGTCGGGCAAATTTCTGCCGGCTAGCCAGCCAGAAGCGAGACTTGAGCGCGCTCATCTTGTAAGTCAACATTCCGCAAATGGAGCGGATGCATTGATTACTGTGGAAATTCATTATGTGCGTGTGGGGGACGGCGACTTCCCTGTCCTCTATACTGTATGTTGTCTTTTTAGAAAAGAAGCAAATTACTTATAACCAGTTTTTTTCAAAATCTATTTTTTCGAATTTTTTTTGTGGCGGCGCCAGTTTCATTATAACTTTTCGCTGCAGGCTTCATTAAAATCTCCCATGTCTCTCTCTCTCTCTGGCCGTCACTTTTTGTCCCAGTCAACAGAGGGGTACTTTCATTAGATATGCATGCACAGTCCCCTAATTGGAATATTGTTAACCCGAAATCCTTCGGGTTCATATACTGTAAGTTCTTTCCATTTCTCCATTTTCGATTTCCTAATTGGAATCCGCATTGGTATATCAAGACACAGTAACCCTATAGTTTACTGCAGTTCTCCGGGGACATGCTGTCACAGAATGAATGATGTAATAATGCACTACCTCCACGGCACATAAGTAGTCTCATTTGTTTCTCATCTTAGAGTAACATTTTAATAAAAGCAGAGATTTTTTTTAAATTCAAGCAAACTTTAGAATAGTACATTAAGAATTTATTCGTTAGTGACATTTGTTTATTCGTCAAAATTAAACTATAGGCTAGACTGTCCTTTGAATCCTTGAAATCCGCGGACAGATATACAGTATTTTTAATTATGATTAGTCGTTTTTTTCTCCGAAATTCAAACTTTTCAGTTCAAATTCAGATGAAACCACTTTGAATGTTTACGACCGCTGTTCAAAAAATATTTAACCCAATTGCAGAATGTTTATTATAGCCTATAGCTCTGGATTACAAATAAAAA
This sequence comes from Nematoplana nigrocapitula, assembly GCA_032274565.1. Taxonomy (NCBI): domain Eukaryota; kingdom Metazoa; phylum Platyhelminthes; order Proseriata; family Nematoplanidae; genus Nematoplana; species Nematoplana nigrocapitula. The sequence continues at coordinate 7,632 of JAUYWV010133801.1, forward strand.
CTTATTAGTTTCAAATTACGACATTTTTAGTTCTAATTACGTATGACATTCTTTCCATAGCGACCGGGAACGATCACATGTAGAAAGTTCCGACCTGACGGCGGACGTTCTGGCCCGATTCACATTTTAGAATTCCAATTTGAACATTGCTTTTAAGCATGTGTTTGTCAAAAAGTGATCAGTCCTCGACGATGCGAAAGAAACAACAACGACAACGACGATCCTATGTGGGATGTCTCAAATTAACCAACATATCCGCATGAGTTTTTTATCTATATATGAGTACCCTATGTGTTATTATGTAACGTGATACATATGAAAGGCGCATTTTCCAAAAAAGAAAATTAAACTCGGTCAAGGAAATATCCATATGATTTCTTTGTTTTGGAGAAAAACGACTCATACATGTATAATATAGTAGACAAATAGAACTATTTAAGCACCATGCGAGATATGGTGCAATAAGATTCGGGGCAAGGTTTCAAAAACAGTTTATTTTTTAAAGCAGGTCAAGGACATATCCACTTCGTTTTCTTAGTATTAGACTATAGTCGACGACATTGCTCCCATGTGTCAGAATAGGTACAATTTGCTGTACTGATATATTTTCATTTTGTAATATGCCTGATTATTATCAGTAATAAAAAATAGGTCGCTAGGACATATAAGCGCTTTTACTATTTTGATGTGTTAAACCTGATTAGATTACGACAGTAATTATGGTTTAATCTAACAATTCATTTTGTTGGTATATTTGTTAATACAGTTTATCAAGTTTATCTGTTTAATTTTGTTGTACATAAATAACATCATTTATGTACAGGAAAATACAAATTGCCGTGTTATTCTGTAATCTATTAAAATTTTCAAGATAAATTGTTATGTGCGCCCTATAGTATTAGAGTGTGCAGACACGCGTCAAAGTTAGTTTGTCCTAATTAAATTTTAGTTCTAATTTGCCAGATTCATCATTCCTTCAAGTCTCTGCCGTCCCCCAATACAATACAACCCCGCGACAGTTCGTCGGTCTTTCTGTTCAAATTGTGAAGCATGCATGGATAGACCGCATCATGTGCGGGAAAGAAAATTAAAATTAAAAATTTACTTTGCCAGTGAAGTTTATTGGGAGGGAGGGGTGAGAAGGTGGAGTGTCGATTGGGGGGATAGAGTTGGGGGCTGAGCGGCGTTGATAGCTGGCGATATGAGAATGCTTGCTGCTCAGTATACAATATATGGGGTGGTGGTGTCCTGGGGGTCTTGGCCAGACAGATTGATAAATGTCGGAGATAGGGAAGTGGGACAGGATTGCGCCGGATAGATTGTTGAGGGCCTGGGTTATGTTTTGCATATTTAAATGAGCAGCTCAGTCCGTCCTTTCGTCCACCACCATATCGATATTTGGTTGGGGTTGGGAATCGTGTGCCGCACAGCCGGTGATAATAAAGTGTAATACATTATTAATTCCTTATGGGCTAATTAGGTGTGATCCTGAAATTATAGTATCTGGCATATGAAGGTTTTATATTATTAGTTAACTAATTTACGGGAACATGGTATAAAAAATTGTTTAGTATGTTGATACGATACTATCGAATGGCACCGCAGTAAAGATTTTGCTATTTATTAAGACTCTTTCTAATTGTGGTGTGTCATATCCTATTTTAAAAATATTTTTCCCGGGAATTCTTTTTCTTGTTGTGTCGAAATAAATTTATTTAACGAGTGTCAATTTTATTTTGGTCTTAACTATTTATCTGCCGTTGACGAAAACTTTCGTATTTGTTCTGACAACCATTTTTGTTTAAAAAATGTTTTCGGCTATGCATGCACGCACATTTATCTAAGAACTAAAAATATATATATACTTTTAAGCCACACCTATCAAATTACATAATTCAATTATGGTTGATTAGATATGTGACTAAGTTTCTCTAAATTCGTATTATTATTTTTTTCTTAAAGCGTAATGTATTTTTTGATGTTTTTATTTGCATATCTTTTACAGAGTGACTGATTTAGGGGATTTCTTTTGCTAATTTTAAAGTCGTATGTCGTAGCAGAACGTAGTTTGATCGTATTATCATGGAAACACTTTTGATACACTATTGAAAGCCAAGCTTGTAACATTTAGAGTGATTCGTTCTGACTTTCTTGTTTTTATGATTTTTCAGAAGTAATTAAAATATAGTAATGAATTTTTAATGCCCTTTACTGTTCTCTGTATACACTGATTGAGAAAGGTTTATGAGATAAACCGAAACGTTGACTAAAATGTTACACTGTGCTGATTGTAGACCTTCAGAAGACCAGAGCAAATGCATTCCGTACGATGTGGAAAGTGGTCCAATCAGTCACACCGCGACCGTGGATCATTCTGAGAATGACACGCATCTCTCCCAACACCACGTCTCATCCGGTTCTATAGCACTGGAACATGTACTTGATCGGCGAATATCGGGTAAGGCAGTGCAACTATTTGATATATGTACCACCAATGTCCTAATTTTTCGTTTGGAGTATGCACCTACCTATCAATTTCAGTAATATATTCAATAATCCTATCTATAATTAGAGAAATGTATGTATGTATGTATGTATGTATGTATGTGGGTATGTTTGACCGGTATTTTTCTCCCAACTCTCTTGACGGATTTGTATGCAGATGCTGCGAATCCTAAATCTATACGGGTAATCCTACTTGTATTGTAAAAGTCCGGAATTTTCCAGATATGTGTTTGTGTTTCAGAAATAAGCTGAGATATTGCATAAACTGTTAGGTGGGTTAGGGAGGCTTCTGAATAATAATAGTCAAATTTTGTATGCAATATGCTATTCATACACAACGAAGCTCATTTCTTAGAAAATTCTGGTTGCATTCTGGAAAATAATTTTGTCTACCGGAATTTTAAAATTTGATATGTATGAAATTTTAGTGCTATATAAAAATATTTATTACTTTCTAGCTTATCATTTGCAAGACGTTTCGTGCTACGCATAATTAATTTATAATTATAATCATTCATTATTGTTTCATGCTTTTATTTGTAGCTTTTTCGTTATGTATTCTTCTCGGCTAATATACTATTGTAATACTATTGTAATACTCTTCATTTCTGCTTTTTGACATTAGGATAGCTTGGTACAAAGGTTATATATAGAAAAAATGGAATTTTGATGTGATTGCATTAATACGTTTAATAAAACCAAACTTGATGTTAGAGATGATCAGTCATAAACACTGACGGAATGATGTAAAAAAAACTATTATGTCAAAATATCCGGATTTTAAAACGTATATTTCTTCTTTTAAGTCAGTGTTGCCTTCCCTTCCGTA
>JAUYWV010133812.1:0-19543 GCA_032274565.1 Nematoplana nigrocapitula
GCTGACGATTTATGTGAATAGCATGGGCTTTGTCTTCAGCTATTGGACCACTCATTGATTTGCTGACGATTTATGTGGATAGCATGGGCTTTGTCTTCAGCTATTGGAGCACTCATTGATTTGCTGACGATTTATGTGGATAACATGGGCTTTGTCTTCAGCTATTGGACCACTCATTGATTTGCTGACGATTTATGTGAATAGCATGGACTTTGTCTTCAGCTATTGGAGCACTCATTGATTTGCCCGTCTGTCTCTCCAGTAGTCTACAGTATATGTCCACATTTTAAATACATTGAGCTTCTTTTCAACTTTCTTCGAGATGGTCCATGATTCACTTCCATATGACCGTTTTTTTAATTGCTCTCTTCATCCATTTTTTGCACTCTGTGTTGATGAGTGATCCTAGGAAGATAAAGTTCTTGACCTATTCGAAGTGCTGTCTATTTAGATTAAAAACATTAAAATTAGTTCTGTTTTTGTCGATAACGATTATCTTTATTTTCTTTGCACTCAGGATAAATCCCTTTCTTCGACTGGAATCATCAATTCTAGTTTGCAGTGGCACGAGTACATTCATCTTTGCTTTTGCGAGTATTGTGGTGTCATCCGCATATCTTCGATATTATTGATAGTTGTTCTAACGATTTTTATTCCTGCCTCTACGTAGGTTCACTGCAGTTTCTTCTTCAAAAAGTTTTCAATACCTCTCTACTTATATCACATTATTTCACACACAGTTATTTGTTATCTCCCTTCTTCCATCATTATTTCATGTATGTCGCTTTCAAATACATCACTTCTACCAAACTAGTTTCCAGGCTACATCTTTTAATGCCTGCTAATTTATGATTACATTCTTTACGACTCTTACAATACATCTTTGGAAAATAGTTTTATCAACTATGAAAACAATCTGGTAAAAAACAAAAAAGGTAATATAGAAAATCTAATTAAAACTGGCCAACAACAAAATAAATGAACTGAAGAATTCCGATATGGTCTGTAAAAATGAAATCACGGCAAGAGGCAAGCGTGGAGGTTTAGAAAAGTATCTAAGAAAAAAGTGTGGAAGAACCACCAAAAACATTTCCCAGCAAAGGTTCGAACATGTTGGACTGGAATTAAAAAATATCTTCACGATTCGACTAATAAAGTAATCATTTGAATGCATTCATTTATCTTAACATTAATTTTGAACATCTCTAAATAATAGTGAAGCATTCCTTTCACTATATAACAATTAAAAAGAATGTAACACAGGTAGATAGATGTGATACTCACATGTATTCAAAATTACTATTTGTAATCATAAACAACTTCTTGTCATTCTCCTTGAAGTGTTGGAGAAGTCTGGGAACCTCAGGGTCTCTTACAATATATTTCGCTGCAATCAAAATAACCAAAAAAGATGAAACGTGCAATATGCAAATGAGAGGAATTTAGGCGTACTCTGCAAAAAAAAGGTTTTTCAAGAAGGTTTTTCATTTCAAAATGGTTTTTCAACGTCGACCGAATATCGAATTTCAACGTCGAATTTGTTTGGTCGTATCGACGTCGACTAAAAGACGAATTTCGACGTCGAGTTATCGTCGAGTCAACGTCGGATTAATCACATGAAAAAAATAATTATTTATTTGAAAAAAATAGAATTATACATGAAGTGAAAGTTTTTCTGAAAAAGTTTTTTAAATCCTCGCGAGACGGATGGCCGAACGAGATAAGGCGCGGACCAGCAGAAATTTTGATCCAGAGGGCGTGCATGGGTTCGAGCCCCACCTTTGCCGAAAATACCGAATTTCTATACGATAGACATGAAATCAATTTTTCATGAATTTTTAAATCATTAAAACAATCAGTAGTAGGTGCCGCTAAAAAATTAATAAACTATATTGAAAAGGGTTTTTCGTGAAAAACCGTTTTCAAAAACCATTAAACGGTTTTCTGTGGGAACCAAAATGAAAAACCCTTTTTTGGGCTATGAAAAACCCTTTTTTACAGAGTACATGAAGATAATATGACCAGCATGCACGTCTAATAAAGATACAAACAACTACGAAGTACACACACATTTTGAGTAAACTGTATAAAAAATGAGCAAACAATTTTATTCAACAAGTGCATTTTGCTGACCAAATAACAATCAATCACCCGAAATAATAACGTTTCTACAATACAACTTTTCCATTCGCCTCTAATGCAAAGGTCACTGCGTTCGGAGAGGTCATAGAGTGTGTCGTGACGTTTTTGACATCATTTTGCGTCCTTAGTCTGTCTACTGGAACAGGTTCACAAAATTTAAAACTACTTATATCCACTTATTCATCAAAGTTTTAAGTGTATACAAACTGCATATATATACAGAGCTGGAAAAAATATTGCTTAGTCCCGCAAAGAAACCACACTTACACTAGGGAGTTAGGAAAAGAAACGACCTTCGTTTTGCGGATGACACAACTTTGTTGAGCTTGAGCAATCGGTTCTTCAGACTTTACATTCAACGGAAATATCTATAGATGGGGTGAAGCAATTTTGTACCCGGACTCATTGATCACAACCGATGGAAGCAGTTCTCAAGAGATCAAACGGCGTCTGGCGATGGCTCGAGTTGCCACGCATAAAATGACAACCATCTGGAAGAGCAAAGGAGTTTCCACAAAACTCTCAAAGTCCGGCTCCTTCGTGCAATGATGTTTGCCATGGCGTCTTATGGGTGCAGCCTTCATCACCGAAGGCTGGTGAAAAGAAAGTGATGCTTTTAAAATGTGGACATATCTTGGACAGAGAGAACAACCAACTGATGGGTAGTTAACCAGATCGGGAGCAAGCTGGAGTTACGAAAGCAAATGCCAATAAGGAAGATGAGCATCCGATATCTATTTTCCAAAATTCAAAGCACATATTCTCAAAAGTACCGGGTGGTCTAGAAAGGTCGTTCGACATTAAACAAAAGCATTTCGCTTGAAATACAGTATTTTATATTTTATTTCCATTAATTTAAAAAAATATCAACAATTAACCACTTGGCTGGTCCAAAAAAGTAAATTGAAACACTTCTTTCATATGTATCTTGTATTTTCAAAGTTTTATCTTCATTTGCGACACATCTTGGAAATCTTGATGCAACACTACGACATACCTTTTGGCAAATAACAGGTATTAAAAATGTGCTGCCTCCTCTGTGATGAAATTGTGCAAATTACAAGTCAGTGTTTGTGGATGCCTTGCAAACACCTTGTCCTTTAGATAACCCCAAACAAAATAAACACAGTGGTAAGACCATGTAATCTGCAGAGAATTGATGATCTACTAATACCCGTATGATGATGAGCGATCATAATCTTATGGACGATTGTTATTCATCAGTTGATTTAGAATATTTTTTGTTATTTTTCGTTCGGAAACTTCTCAGTCTTCCAGGTGGAGTTTTGAACAATCACGTCAAATTGTTTTTATTGACTGACAAAATGCTTGTTCCATGTAGCGCGATATCGCCAAATTTGTGCTTTAGGTGTCGGGGCACTGTGCAGCTGCATTTTTTAAACTGAATACAATTTAATGGCTTCTATCTATTGTGTAATATCAGCCGGAATTGTGCACGCTATGGCAATAATTGGATAATTTATTTCAAATTCGAATTTCAAATCTATGGGATTACCGCCAGAAAATCTGAACGTATTATAACAGTGTTTGTTGTACATAGATTGTGTAAATAATTTTACAAAGATAGACCTAATTTAAAATCGAGCGACCTTTCTCTCAAATTTACTATTCACACACAGCCTGACTATTGTATATTGTTGAGAGATGAGTTGCCCGCATTTGCGCGTCTTGTCATCTCCGTCAACTATTGCACCCAGTCGATTTCATGCACGAATGAAGCGTCATGTCTTCTGTCAAAAGTCAAGTCCCTCTCAATCTGTGAAATAATGACTACTTTCATATGTCAGTAGAACTAAGCCAATCAATAAATTAGAGCAATAAGGAATACCTATTGTATATCACGACGAAGATTATTTTGTAATTTATTATAGAACGACGAAAGCAGACATAGATGAAAAGGAATCATTTGGTTGGCCAGTAATATTTCGACAAAACAGGTAATTACAACCTAAATTTAATTGACAACAGTTGTTATATATTATAATTTATATAAAGAAAAATAAATTTTACAAATAGAATAAACATTAAGATAGGATATTTATACTACTATTATAGTAGAATACAATGAGGACTTTTGAATCTTTTTCAGAAATGGTTTGTTTCACAATTGACAAATCATCCACCAGCAGACCGGTTTCGGGTTATTGCTTCTCGTCAGTACGATCTTGTGGACTAGTGGTTAAGTAGTTCGACTGCTGATCAGTGGGCTAAGGGTTCTAATCTTGCCCAGTATTGACGAGGGGCAATAACCCCGAAAACAGTATGTTTGTCGAACATGCCATTTCTGAAAAATATTAAAACTGAATACAAAATAAGAATTGAAAATATGATTTCATGAAAAAATTCTATATTTCTAATAAGATTCACTCGTTATAGCACAATTAAAAATAGACATGACGAAAATCACGTGAACTTATTTCAACTTGATTAAAACAAAATTCAGCCTACCACTCAAATTTATCTTAAATCCGCATTTAACACATAGGGCTATATCGCTTGTCTCCGCTCGGGCAGTCACCATTGCAAACTCGGTTACAAACTTCAATAAACTGTTCTTCTATATTTAAAAGTAACTAAGTTCCCTGGTCAACAAATGAAATATGAAGAAATGGATGAGCACACACATCACAGGGGTGGGTAAAAATAGAAGTCTACTCACGCAAATCTGACATCACTTCCTGATGTAGTGCACCGGACTTGTGCAAGGAGCGCACAGCCATCTGAAGTGCGGTACAAATCAGAAATGGTGAAGAAAATTACTTCACAATAGCACAAAATCACTTAATAGGAAATTTTGTGAAGCTAAAGCATCAATCAATCAATATGAGTGCGCTAGTCATAGCGTCCTGTTAGCAAAAGGATGAGCTCAACTGGTCTTACTCTTTCCGATCAACTTATTAGATGCAAACATTTAACTATTCCATTTATTTACCAATCGAAAATTGAACACTAAACTTGGCGAAAAGGACAAGAAAGGACACGCCAGTCATTCAACATAGACACCGCTTCTCGTTAAACATTTTCCCAACATTTGAGCAGGTCACTGAGAGACTGGAAATATACGCTGCGTTGATGGCATCAACATCACCAAATCGCTCACCTCGTAGCCTCTCCTTGATATGTGGAAAGAAGACATGTTACAAGGAGATAAATCGGGAAAGTACACCAGCAATGAGCAACAAGCTACGAGCTAAGACTGCCCAGTGTGCGGACAAGAGGACACTGTGAAGCACCTCCTAGCACAAAGTCCAAACTACGAAGAACCCCGAAAATATCCTCGACCAGCCTGCACCCAAGATTTTGACCTACCTAAGACGGGTGGGGAGGGAGGACCCCCCGGTCGACCTTCTCCCACCGGCCACGTCCTAAGGCCGTCCGGCGTGGCGTGCAAGAAGAAGAGTAGACTAACCAACCGCAAGAATCGTCCAGACTTGGCCAGAGAAGGGGTCATCCTCATCCAAGACAGTGCAGCGCCGCACCATCACCACAAAGTGCAAGAACCACTGCACAGAGGGGAAGCTGGAAATGCCTTCCTCACTCGGCCTACTCTCCCGAGTTGTCTACTTGTGACTTCTGCTGTGTTTCCTCGTGTCAAAGAGAGGCTGGGAGGGGAGCGTGGGTGACCTTCGTATATACATTTTTCCTATAATGCAAGTTTCGCAGACTGTACTGTCGCATAGGATCTTCGAAGAGAATCTCTTGATTTCATGTGCACAAATCAAAGAATCCTATAATCTATTTCTACTTTATTAGAACGAAATACCTCATACAAATATCACTAATTCTCTATGGCGGTTTAACAGAACTTGCTGATTCAACGAAACGAAATTCCCGCTTTTGTGACACGAATGATGGAAACGACAGTATTTAATGCGGATTTTAAAAACATAAATTAATTAGCTGGTGAAAATAACTGTTTGGCTTACTGTGACGTCATAAAAAAGATATTCTGGGTCGTAGGGGATATCGTGCCGTTCGAAGTACTACAAATATAAAAAATTACACACATGATTTTGAAAAAATGAATTTTAATATTCTAGACAGATACTGAATATAGGAAAGCTACAAATATAGAACACTTTAAATAAAGTTAACGTCAGGTCATTTCCGTGGTCGCATCTCTGCACAGTCTTCCACTCCCCATTCACAATGGAATTTTTAACAGGGTTCATTGCCTTATGCTCACATGCCTACACCATTACAGCTTTCTACTTTTTCAGTGTCCAATATGTTTCCTCATTATAATCTTGCTGCCCCACATATTGCTCAGTTTTGCCAGCTGGGCAGTCACCATTGCTATTGTCCGTTTCACCTCCAACTCTCATGCCACTTGGCTGTTAATTAGGAAGCCTATAGGTCCTGAAACGGATCCACTGATTCCAAATTTTGCCATTTCTTTCAATGTTGTCACTGATGTCTTCTGGGTGCTGTCTGCCTGTCGTCATGATCTTACTCTTCTTACTGCTTATTTCCATGCCGTTCATTCTTGCTGTAGATCCAATCGGTTTGTCAATTCATTCATGTCTGTCCTAGTTCCTGATAACAAGTCGGTAGGTATCACCAGTAAATCTGAGAAGCCGTCCAATTCATTTATCATAATCTGTTCAAAGGAAAAGATTGAACAATCCTGGTGAGAGTAAGCAGCCTTGTCGCACACCGAAATTCGTCACCTAACCAATCCAACGTATAACACATAACAGCTGAGTAAAACTAGTCTGTCAATACAAATAATCAGTAGGAAACATGACTTAGTTCTGTACCTCAATGACATTGGCGAGAAGATTCATCTCGGGAATGGCAAACAAGTCCATTAAATGCGTCATGGTCTGAAACTATAGAACAATTTTCATAAATCTGAGTGAAAATATTACTAAAAGCATAAGCGGGACAATGATAGCAAATGAACAATAAATTAATTCAAGTAACTCATGCGTTGATCGTAAACTGTTGAAAATACAGGGTGTCCGATAAGTCTGGATAGGCAAATCTCTATATAAAAAATTAGAAATGCTATATTCATAGACATGAACAACTGACATTTTGAAATGCTGCTATGGATAAATGTTTAATCGATATTAACTTTTAAAAATCTTGTGAATCAATTTTGTCGTTTTGAGTTATTCAAATTTGGAAGAACGTAAACTGTATAGTGTATATTAATTATTCTGCTGTGTGGTAAATTAAATATACTCAACCAAATGTATCTTCGGTCATCATAACACAGTACTAATTCATTTCGACTATAGCGCAAGCGTGGACATGAAGAGCAATCAGCATAGGAGTCTTATTGGCTAGAATTCGGTGCGTTTTCTATAATTATAAAGTTGGCAGTATAGTAGTAAACCCATCGTCTACATCCACCTCTACAGATAATGTGTTCTGCAGTTGGAAAAATAAACTGGAATATTCAAAGCAAGACAGCTTGGGCAAAAATGTGAAAAAGCATATATAAAAAGAACACCGTGGCATAGGAATTTGAAAACTCGCAGACGAGTATAGGCTTTTTCATGATTAATTCTAAGATTCAAACTTTAGATATTTATAGAAAAGTACGAATGCTACTGCTAAAAATAAATTTTGCATTTAACTGAAAACATCACATAATACGATACGACTAAATTAAGCAGCTTTCTAAATGAAATATGATTCAAAAGTTATTTAAACTTTCTAAAACGTTATTTCACCAATAGATATAGTACTCAGAATGCATTTATGCAGATGACTTTGGATAAAAAATATAATATATTATTATTAGATATATATTGAGAGAAAGGTCACATTGGCAAGTGTATTTTTTAAAAATGTGCAATGAATATTTTATAAATGCGTTTCTGAAAATGTAGCTACTGCTTTATAATTTAGCGATAGTACACTGCATTGGAAAAAAGAAATTTCCTATAACTGACTGCGATAAAATAATACTCATTTCACATTCAATCTTATCGCCTCACTTCAAATTTAAACTATCCAATTATGTAGAACTTAAGGCTGGCTTGACAATTGCACAGGTGTCTCGCAGGTATCTGTACTGTACTTTATCGGGGTCACCTATGCGTCATATGTCTAAACAGCCTAGACACGTTCCGGCTTTGTTAATGAAAAAATAAAACCGTGTCTACTGAGAACAGCCAGCAAGAATTCCATTTTTAGCAGTGCAGTGTACTTTAGTTATACTTACTGCTTTACTATTTTCCAAAATATTGCAGTCTTTGTTCAGATATTTCTCTCTTTTTTCTTTAATGTCAAATAAATTTTATTTCAGCGTCTTCCTAATGCGAATGGCTTTTTGGATGTAGTAACTTCTAAAATTGCCGAATGGACTAATGGGTCGACCTTCCCAGTTGTCACGTGGCAGCAGTTCGTCGACCAGGTCCGCACCAAAGTGAATCCGTTGTGCAGTGAAGACCACTTGAAAGACCTCATTCAGGAACTGCAGTACACCGGAGAGGTATTAACTACAGTGCAATATGTTCACTGATTAATTTCTCGGTTAAACTGATAACAAATCAATGAAATCATATGTTTTTTTAAATCGCAGTGTATAATTTATCGATGGAAATTATTACATTATTCTAAATTATTACGTTCTGTTGTGATTTCCTGATCGTATGAATGTCAAATGTTATTTTCAATTTGAATATGTGAATTTTTTTTATATTGTCAGATGTTTTTATATTTTCTGAATTAAAAAAAGTAGAATCCATCGCCTCTTTCATTAGTAATTCTTTAAAACACAAGGTATGCAAGTATATATTAAATAATGAGCTATTTAAAAGTAAAGTTAAAAAGGTTGCTTATATTATTCATATCGTAATGACAATTAACGTTCAGACAGTGACTGTTTTTAAATACCAGATGATAAAGCAGGCGAAAATTGGAGACATTTATTTCATAACTGCGTAAACGTTTTCGACAACAACAGTTGTCTTCATGAGACATGTAAATTCAAAGGATTTGCAAATAATTATGAAATAAATGTTTCCAATTTTCGCCTGCTTTATTATCTGGTAATGACAAATAATTCAGTAATCTAATAATACTGTTATTTTGAATAATTAAATTGCCTAATTACACTTTATGCCACGGGTTTAGGATAAAAGGGGGAAAGTTCTAATTGATAGCACGAAGTGAGAGCTTGGTTACTTTCTATCTCCATCTTCCAGCAGATTGTAGCACAACACAAAATGTTCTGCTTTGCCTTGACAAGGTGTGCTCACTCTGTCTTATGTAAATTCATTTTTTCTTATCACATGATTCATAGTTTCTCCCAAGCTGTTAAATATCTTGACCAAGTTGTATCTTGATGATACCAGTAGCATATCAGTAATTACGAGTTTACCTTATTATTTAAGCTGAGTGGTTTTGATGTTCTCTGAAACATTTGGATTTTCTCCTCAATATGCATTGGTTTACAGAAGCTATTTTTTCAGGAAGATCATTTGGAATAATCATTATTACCAGAACCATAAAATTTTGTATAAAAATATGACCGAATGAAAGTATAATACACTGGCAGTTTTAAATTTCTACTCGTCTTAGGGTCCGGTCCGTATATTGTTGGGATGTATTGTGCGATGCGTTTGTTATTTTGCAGCCACTACACCAGTCGTTCCTATATTTCAGGTTGTGTACATTGAATCGGAAACCGAACACGATATGATCGTCCTCAATCCTCGTTGGCTGTGCAACGACATCCTTGGATTTCTACTATCCTACGACAATATCAGCCAGGCGAGGGTGACTGGAAGTTTCACGATGGACGACATCCAATTTATGATTGCCAACAACGACACCCCGGAACTTCTGAGAATACTCACCGCTCTGGATGTAGTGACTGCGTGCAAGGTTGAGGACGAAATCCAATACGAATTCCCCTGTTTGAACTTTATCGAGTCCTATCCGGGTCTGTGGGATAGGGAGACCCGGCACGACACCTATTTCTACGCCGGCGTCCAGTTTCGCAGCGCCCGCTCCCAAATGGTCCATCTGTTCCCGCGCATCCAGAACCAGCTTCGTCGCAGTTTGATCAACGAGAAAGATGACGAGGAGAACGAGGTCACTTCGGAGGCGGAACTCGACCAGTGGTTCCACGGATCCAAACTGATCTGTTGCGACACGGTCGAATGTCTGCTGACCATGGAAGAGAATGACCAAGTGATTGAAGTGAAAGCTCGCGGCTCGACCGAATCGTCGAATGTCCTCTTCGGCTTCTACCAGGATATCATCAATCTGGTGGAACAAGTCATCGATGACATGTGTCCAAGTTTGGAATACGAAATCTTTGCTCTGCTCCCCGAGGATCTGCGCAGTCATTCGCGAAATTTCACCAAAATCCATCAACGCGATATATTTCGCAAGATGTTGAACTATAAGAAAGGCGTACCGGATTCCACTAGCGGCGTCAACTGGGATCTGGACTATCTGCTCTTCTTTTCCAGTCGGGAAATTATGGACAAGGTCAAGCTGGGACCCGACCTGCATTTGTCCTGTCTGCGCACGCCCATATTTCAAAAGCTCTGCCTGGCGCTGGATCCTCCCGATCCGATGGGCCGTGACTGGTGCCTGCTCGCAGTCAAGCTGGGCATGATGCAGAGTGTTCCCAAATTTGACAACACCAACGAGTGGCTGCGCAGCAGAACGTCCAAAATACTGGACGAATGGGGTCGTGAGCAGGAAAGCACGGTGGCAAAACTGATCGAGATTCTCGCTGAAATTAATCGACCCGAAGTGGCCGAACTGCTCATCGAAACCACCCCGCTCTACCACTTCGCCCCGGCCATAGCAGCTGCTACGGCAAACCGAGCTGCGCCGGATCCGCTGACTACAACAGTAGCAGGAGCGACAGTTGCGGAAGAAGTAAATACATCGGATTCTGGGAAGGTATCGAAGGCTCGACAGGAAGACGGGAATAATGGAATTCGGGACAGTGCTCAAGAACTTTCCTTCATATTGGAACAGAGTCACAACGCGGTGGTCAATGGATTAAGCTGATTATTTCTAGTGGTGATCGAATGTAAAACAGGCAATTTATTCCATCAACATCACAAATGAATTATTTGCATATTCTTTTGTACATATTACATATGTGTTTCAAACGACCTCCTGTTCCAACGCGTTCCACGTACTGCCATGTCATTCCATCTCGCGGTATTTGTATCATTTTAAAAGATCGAGTGCAGAGAATTGTTGACTTGACTAGATTGATAAAACAAATCTCTGATCAGTCAGCGTATAAAAGAACTGTGCCATATTCTACATCAGATTACCTACCTACCCCCTATCACACCCCACCACTTTTTGTCGCGCCTGACATAATACTATACACGTGAATGTTGTTGAACCAAATAAGTCCGTGTTATGAGAAACTCGCTATATATTCGGATCTATTCCAATCACTTCATCGCCTGTGAGTACATTATACCAAAGCCCAGAAGAACGAAGTGGACAGATTATATTATCTATATACATATACACTAAATATTCCTTACCGGAGAGTAAATGAAATGCGCTACGCAATATATCGGAAATTTGCTGTGGCATCAGCCAATATATATCCCTGTACAATATCCTGTATTTCGTCGTAAGAAAACAAACCTTTTAAACTGCCTTTTTTCTTTATTTTATCCAAGTTAATTTGAAAAATAGAAAGCCATGTTTGTAACGGCGCAGCGCCCAACTCCAACCACAATCATATTATAAAATCTCTCTTATAATGAACTTTTTTAACGGTTTCCAATTAATTGTTTCTAGATCAGTCTACACTATATACATCGGCGGTAACAGCTACAGCAGACAAGAAATACTTAAATGCATTTGAACTGTGACTGTGCTATCGAAGACTCCTCAGGGTGTCGTGGGTAAAAAGGAAGACCACTGACTGGGTGCTTAGTAAGATTGGGGTTGGACTGCTTCTGAAACAGACAATGGCACAGAGGAAAATGAGACTTTTTGGACACATCATGAGGAAAGAAGGAATACAAAAACGAATAATATACAAGGCAGTCAGTGTGAATGGCACCCGACCCGGAGGAAGACCGACAACATCTGGGTACGCAGATAAAATGCACAGGGTAAAGCAGCATAGAAAGTGTAGCCCATCTGTCATATGATAGGGAAAGGTGCCGTAAATGCATTGATCAAGGTTACAGCAGCGCAAATAGCGCCAACTGACTATGGAGGAAGAGGATACATCATTTAAACAGATGGTGCTGCAGTAATGCCAAAGACTGTGTGTATTCAAATAAAATTGAACGTATACAGAAGTGTCGACTTCTCCTATTACATTATCACTACAGCGTATTAGTATCTGAAAATTGGTAAAAAAACGTCATTAAATTGGAAGCAGAATGAGGCGTGAGCAGAAATCACACTTCGTAACTAAATACTCCAGACAGAAGAAATAGGACAGTCAAATATAAGCGATTAGAGGTTATTGTTGAAATGAATAACCTAATACAACTTTCCTTTTAAATCCATATCATAATCTTTTGTCGGAACTGACACTATGCTTCTGTTTGATCTCCATCTGATTTTTAGATGCGTCCTCTCTTATCTATAAAGTGGTCTTCTATATGTATATATGTCCCTCACGCTTAAGTTCCAAGTTTGTTTTCTCAGACAATTGAGATTTTTGTGTTTAGTTGTTTCAGATTAACGTAGCTTAATTGATAAGGCATCTGCCTTCTAAGTAAAAGATGACGGGTGTAAGTCTCGTCGTGGGTAAAATTTCTACATGAATTGGACAGCAATTTGCCAAAAGTCTGTTTGTTTTCAACCGATACAAATTCAATTTTTTATTCATATAATATTACAATACTCATAGTAGTACATCATGTAGCAATGCTAAAAATATATATTCTACACATAGATTAAAAAATATTGCCAATATAATTAGAAAGACTCTGATTTTGAGATTGGCTTTAGTAAGAAGGCAGACATTAAAATAACCTCGCATCTCTATAAAAAGGCTTGTTTGTCGGGAGGAGAGGAAAGAGGGGGCGAGGACGCTTCATTGGACTTACTTGTTTTAATTTAAGTTCGATTTCATGTTTTGTTTATAAAAAGTTTCGTCTTCTCTACTTTGATCCTCCCTCACAAAAGAGGGCATAGAAAATTAGAACCACAGTAGTTAGTTGTCGAGAAACACATTTTTTGAATTCATGTTGTGTCTGAATATTTACTATCTACAATATCTACTTCTAACCTTCAACTAGCTCGTTCTTTTAATTGTCCTATTGTTTTTAAATATCCAAATAGCCTTAAATCAAAATTAATTTGTAACGCTCTCAAAACAGATTGTTCGAGTGGTGTTCATAAGATTCATGTGCTAAATTTTATATTGGTGACACTGGCCGCAGTATTCCCGCTCGTATTAAGGAGCATAAATATGCTATTAGAACCTTTAATAAATACAATGGTTTGTCCAATTACTCTTTAAATTTTAGTCACGCTATAAATTTCGATGATTCGTCCTTATTATCTCATTGTAAAGATTTCAAAATTAGACGTGTCATGGAATCTGCTTTTTTAACAGTCTAGTTAATCTAAGTTCTGGCCTAATCAATATTCAAAATAGTGTGGCTTCTCAGCTTGTGAATTGTCAGTTAGCGAGTACTGTTCTTTTTATCGCCTTCCGTATTTAACTGCTCCATTTTCATGTATTTTCTCGCTTCGATGATTATGGTTACAGTGATAACCTAAACGTCAGGACAATAAACATTATATTTTATCTTTATTTGGTTGTTCTATTTATTATCTATAAAAATGAAGCTAAATTCCTCATTCAACTACTCTCTTCCCTGCTTAGGAATTTTCCTCTGCTGTCGATAGCTACACCTTCTATAAAACAGAACTCTCCCTCTTGTCTTCTTTTCTTCACTTCCATTCTTAGCTTTCTCTGAATACATTGCTCCTCCTGTGTCAGGTCCCTTTCTATATAAATATTATTTTCCCATGGCTTTTTGTTAACTTGTGTTTTTGCCTAATAACCTCCTGCACCTCTCTTTCACTTTCTAGTTCTATCTTTATTATTCTTGGAGCTCTCTCTTCCCTTCTGCCTAGTCTTGTTGATTTTCTTATTCTCGCTTCACCACCAGTGAGTTCTTTTATTATATTTTTATTTCTTTTTCATCATTAACCCCTTTCTTTGACTCCTTTAATTATTATTTTTTCGCCTGTTTTCTTTTCCTCTTTTCTTTCTTCCTTGACCTTTTTCTTCAGCCATTTGCTTACCACCTCCGTCCACGATCTCTCCTGTCCCTTGGTTGCCACCTCCACCTTTATAATCTTTTCGTCCATTTCCTTATGACTTCCCATTAATTTATCTATCTCCTCCTTCTGTTCCTTTTGTTCTTTAATTTTTCCATTTCCTCGCTGAGCTCCATATTCTTTCTCTCTTCATCCTCCTTTGCTCCCTTCATGTTCTCCAATTCCTCCTTCAGTTCCTTCACCGTACTCTCCAACCTCTCGATCTTTTGGGCAGCGCAGAAGCAGCATTAGAATCTCTTTTTCCCCATTTCTCTCTTCGGACCACTGGCCTCCTGCAAGTAGTGCTCACACTCGGAACGCTGTACCAAAACAGCCTCCTCCTTACTCTTATGCTTAGAATCAGACATGATACAATCAAGACACACAGAAAAAAACTACAAAAAATCCGAACTTACAACAGGTAGATAACACAATTTATTCTGTCAGGTTTGTCACCCTTCAGAAAACTTTTTTCGGCAGCATAGATATAAACTGTTACGCTTTGCTCTATCAGTTATCACACTAGGTCCTTTTTTCAGTTTACTCCAGTAAAACAAACTATATATAAAAAGATAGATTTTACTTTACTGATAATTTTCCTTTTTATATAAAATATCAATATTGGTTGTATATAAATCAAAAGTTATTGATCTTTAAATTTAGATTTTTGACAAATTCAATAGTAAATTAGGTTTCCTGTAATTTATCATTAGAGTTTGGCTTCTTGCTTAAGCTTACATTTTTGGCCAATTTTCGGAAATAATTAAAAAATAATAATTTTTCATTACTTAAGTTCTACTTGACCAAATTTGATGATTTAATTTCCATATGTTACAATTAGTTAGCTCTACAAACCTATCAGAAAGAAAATGTGATAAAATAGGTAAAACTAGATGCATGCGAAAATCATGATTTTAAAATATATAGATTTCTGTAAATTCACCTAAAGTTTACATTTTAAGTACCTGGCACTACCAGGATCTCTTAAAGCTATGCACCATTGAAATCAGCATAAAATTTGGGTCAGAATAGTCAGTAACATTAATCTGACAACTAACATTTTAAATTTTTTTTGTTGAAAAAATCAATAATTATTAATTAATAATCCGCTATCCAGATCTCTTTTACAAAGTGTTATATAAGTTATGTACAAATTATAGTTTCATAGGGTTAATAGTGAATGAAGTGACTTTATTTTTTATAAATACACCTTTTATTTTTGTAAGGTGGTACATGTTTTATGTACATTATTATAGGTTAGTGTTATATTTAAAATATGTTTTTAATATAGATATATGTAACTTTATACTAGGACTGAAATATTATTTGAAAGATATCATTTTGTACTGTGTAAATACCAAAAATATTTAAGAAAAAAAGTATTTAGTGCTATTGAAAATATATTTAAAGTTACATAATTTTGACAAAATTCCATTTCTGGACATATGAAAATCAATACCTAAGTACCTAATTATAATTTATCTTTTAGTACGACTAGTATTACTCAATAATACTATTACTGATAGATTACAAATTTAGACTATTTACAAATTGTCCAGATGGTAGATGGATAGAAAATCAATGTATTTAAGAATAAATCTATTCATTTTACACACTCTGGAACATTTGGACAATATAGTTAACATAAAAAGACATTTCTTTAAAAATATAAAATTTCAGAACTTATTTCTGAATTAAAAAGGTAAACTTACACATTATATTATACTAAAAGAAAGATATTGTTCTAAGCATGCAATAATTAGTATGCGTTTTACATAAACATTCTTAAGCATAAAACGTGATAGAAAATATAATTATAGTAATAGACTAAGCTAACTTGTTTTCTAAAAATATAATAAATATAATATTTAAACTTATCATTTTTAATTCCAAAATTTGTTCTTAAATCTTATAAAGTAATAATTGTCTGTTTTATACTAGATACATTATCCAGATTTTCCAAAGTGTGTAAAATAAATAGATTCATTCTTAAATACATTGATTTTTTATCCATCTGGATAATTTATAAACTATCCAAATTTGCTATCCATTGTTAACAATACGATTATTATTACTATTAAATTACTATTAAATTAAATAGGAAGTTTAATTAGAAAATTTAAACTTCAAAAATATTTTTTGACAGATTGATAGTTATGATTTCCCATTTTAATCTATTTTTCTTTTCAAATTTGACCCATTAATAAAAAGTTATAGTAATTAAAAAATAATTTTGAAAATATAATTGTTAATAACAATAAATTATTTATATTAAGTAACAATTCTTAGACTAATTATCCAGTTAGTGACTATCAAACTATTAGCTATTAGAAAAATTAATTAATAATAATAAAAATCTACTTATAAATAGGTCTTGGATATGTGTGTTTGTTCGCTATCTTCTTCTACATTTTTAACACTATCACACCGATTAAGGCACCATTCGACACAGAATTTTACTTGGCAAGTCATAGTCAAGGTTTCCCAGTGATCAGACCATCGTAGCTACCATGGCGGTGCGAAAACCTCTCCTCCAAACACAGTCAATTTTAGAATAGTCCCGCATACCAGCGATTACGTCGTTACGTCATCTCTCTAATCAGCTGACATCTGCTGCCTGCGTGTTTGATCTGTCACCCTGAATCCCCCCCCAGCCATATATGGACATGTGAGTTCCACAGAGTCATATATGGACATGAGAGATCTACACAGTTATATATGGACATGAGAATTACACATATAGCCACATATATATATATATATATATATTGACATCAATTTAAAATCCAACACAGTCATATCAACACATAATCCCTAAAAGGAAGCGACCACGGCTTGGCATTCGTCTGCTACTCAAATGATAAATATTCGAGCAGCAGAAACGGAAGAAGCAAGGGAGGAGAGATTGGAAGAAAAGAGAAGAAGAAGTGAACATGTGAGAGCCCAAGAAACGGAAGAAGCAAGGGAAGGGAGATTGCAAGTAAGAAGAAGAAGAAGTCAATTTTTTTGGACTTTGTGGAGGACATAGGCCTCTTAGAAAATAAAAATTAATTGCTCACTAATGTTTTTGGTAGGCGAAGCTGCAATGGGTTTCTAGTTCATATAAAAAACTCTATGAACAGGCAAAAATTATTCAAACTGACTGAAGTTTGCTTTCTTACGTTAGTCTACATGCCAATAGATTTTACATACAGTATGTGGTCTGTTATTATCTCTGAACACTTCATAAACCAAATTGGGCAGGCAATGTCTGTATGGAGTAAGCAGATAGTCTGGCTCGTCATTCTTGCTTAGATTGTTGCGCAAACTAAGGTTTTATAAAAAAACGCAAAGATGTACATCTACAATGATGTTATTAAATAAATTGAAGGAATTTCATTTTAGAATTGGGGACATGGATGCTGCTCTCTATCGAAAACGTCTAGCTGGAGCCTTTCTTCTGTTCTTTTTCGACTCTAACGTGGCTACCATTGATCTTTACAAATTTCTCTATTTTCAGTTCTGTTCAGTGTGTGTGTGTGTGTGTGTGTGTGTGTGTTTGTGTGTGTGCGCGACGGGGCGTGCGCTCGCGTATCTGAGAAAATAGTTTTTTTGTTGTAGCGTTTTCTCTGCTTTGATATTAGACAGAAGTCTATGAAGAGATTTGTGTAGTATTGCAAGCGTGGCTGCGTCTATGGGGACAAGTGATTAATAGCATGAATTTACTTCATCATTTATTTGCTGGATGGGTTCCCAACTCCGATATAATCACTCGATTTCAGAGGGGAGGAGAGATCCGAATTTGAGATTTGGGCGGGGGACCAAGCGTCACCACAAAAAACACCGAACTTCTGAGAGAGCGTAACTATGATAATTAAATAAAAGCTTTTATTATATATAAAGATTATATATCCATGTATGTTGATATTTAAAGCAAAACGTTTCAGTGGAACAACTTTAATGAGTATGAGCTTAGCCGAAATTGTTACACAGTGTTTTCAATCATCTTCAAATTACACCCATCTATGCACTGGTGTAACAGATATGAAATAAAGAGAATAAACTGTGTTACTATCTAAAACAGATATTCAGTCTACGTGGTGCAAATACTAGAATCAACAAACGAAAATAACAGTATGAAACAATCTGAAAAATGCAAATCAGTTTTAATCGTAAACAAAAATGATGATATGCAAAAGTCGAAGGTCACTGCAGTGAAAAATATGAAGAAAAAAATATGTATGTGTACAATCAATATCTGGAATAAAGGCTATGCTGTAAAATCGCAAGACTTACACATAAGCACGTGTGAAATACTATCAAAAGTATGAAAATGGTTGAAATCTTGCTTCAACGATCAAGTCATTCATTAACAAGTTATCAAACATTTGACGACGTTCTGGGACAGTTAGTGATAAAGGTATACGTAATAGATCAAGTTTCATTACCTTCGCGTCGTGTTGTTTATCAAGCAAAGGGTGTGTGGTAATTTTACTATGTTCCCGTTTTCTTCGCGAATTTCTTGATCAACTTCCTTGTATCGTCAATGTATGTTTTGAGATCTGCCTATTCCGTGATGTACGCTCTCATGTTGTGAAATCCTGGGCATTCGAAGGCGATATGATGCGTGTCTTCCAAGGTTTCTTTGCAGATCCTGCAGCAAACACAATCCGTACTTCCGATTCTCTTGCTGAACTGGACCAAGTCGAGCGAGTGGCCCTTATAAACCTCCTGAGACTCACCAGGTCTGCTCTATTTAGTTTTAGTTTTTTTGGTGGTGTTCCGTTTTTTCTCATTATTTCATGATTGATGTTATTCTTCACTTCACTCATCCTTGAATACATCTGCCAACAATTTAATCCCTTCTTGGTTTTCTTGTCTGACTTTATTCACTTCTTCGTCGACCTAATCGTTCCCTGCTACCCCGAAATGACTAGGAATCCATGCCATGCGGGGTGCTTACCTGTCATAGTGCTAAGGTGTTGCTAGCACTTCCTCAGTATGCCGTTCTTCGGCTTCAAACCTCGATTCTTTATGGGTCTCGAGCTGTTGTTGTCGTTGTTGTTGTTGTTACTCGAGATCGCTTTGCCTGCATCGCTACGTCTGTCGGGGCTTCCACTCGCGCTGTCGGAACCATCGCCACCACTCGGCTGCT
>JAUYWV010133813.1:0-10965 GCA_032274565.1 Nematoplana nigrocapitula
ACGCGGATTTGGGTTCTCTATGGTTTGTTTTACCAGAATCACCAATAAAACATTGTATGTACGCCAAAACACACTTACAACCCTCTGCCACCCGACTACTACGGCATCGTGCGATGAATAACCAGTAATATGATAACAGTAATTAACCGCATAATTGAATATTGTATCAAGAGTATTTATAACAAGATGCTTTGTATACACTGTAAGATTGATAACTGTTTCTGCAAGAAGACATCCGATATCTGGTGTTGTTCAGAAAATCATGGAAGTACAGCCCAAAACACGCTACACATTGTCACGGGCATTCGTTCAGTTATTTCACGCGTGTTTGACACATCAAAAAATTAATCTTATTAAGTATTCTCCTCAGACAGAAAGTATGCTAGGCGACGAAAATTGCTTGGTGAAGAAAGACGATGACCGCTCCATCCATGGATTCACACTTTTCTGTCCAACTCGATGGACAATGACAAGCTCCTGTGTCCAGCGCATAGAAGATAATTACAATTTACTACTGGCAGAATGGAACCTCTGTTTTGATTCCACATAACATCTTTGTCAAGACAAACGTTGGAGTCAATTCTAGACGAAGACGAACTCTACTGATAAGGACGACCAATTTCCCAGTCTGTCGCAGCCATAGTTGCCAAGTAAAAGAAAAGATCCAAAAAGATTTGAAATTGGCGAGGGTTAAACGTCATTCCTATCTTCAACGAAAGCTAACTACAAGCGTATCTACTATAAGGCTCGTAATAACGGCAATCAGGAGACGATTTGACAAAAAGCTTCAATGTAAGACTTGAGGCAATTCTGCTGAAGGCTATTTTAGGAACGAGCTTCGACGACAAATTAGTTATGTCGAGCAAACCTAATCCGGCGGTGTTGATTTTGTTTAGCTAAATCTCAAACCGCAAATCTCAGAATACTCGTTGAAAGTTCCGAAAAGTCAGTTTGCTTAGACGACATCAAACATGTTGTTGACCCTCCATGGACAAACAAGTAGCGATGGTCACTTTTGGCCCGCTTCTTATAACAAAGATAAAAGTGACAAGCAGCTTTAATCCATACCTGAAGAGGCCGGCACCGTGACCATTGGTGACAGTACGATCTCAAACTCCACAGTGTCTTTTCTGACGAAGGGGGACACACAATTCAACTGCTCGCCGAACACAGTACGTACGGGAGCAAAGTCGTGCAACCAAATGTCACTCTTTGGGCCAGCAAACACGCAAGTACCTTCGCGCAGGATGTCCCGACCTCGTCTAGTCTGGTCTTTGAGGGACGCAGCAAAGTGTCTCTCGATCGGCCACACTTGTTTGGGATTTTGAGTTTTGAGCATAAAGAGTCGCACAGAGACGTTGCGGCCCCACGAATCCTGACCCGACACGCCGTACATGGCCACTTCGATATTGAATTTGTAGCCTTTTTGGTCAGTGAAGTGCTCCTGTCCACCACAAAATTTCACTTTCCCAGAAATACAACTCGATAAAAAATACTGCACATTGTTGAACATCTTGGTGTATGTCTTGTGTGCAATTGGACCGCTGTTGAGACCAGGCAGGGCTGTGCTTGTGTGGGCAGACTGGGAAATCATCGTCATTTTTTCCTTTGAGTCCATAGACCTCGGATCTAAAATATGCAAATTATAGGATTTTGCATAAACAACAGATGGCCAATAGTGAAAATAAGTTTTGAAAATTCTGCTTGGGCAGTCGATATATTCCAATAGGTTCAATAGTACCTTAAAGTTAAGGAGTCAACTTAAACATCTGTCACAAAATCAAATAGACAGCTGCAACTATGAGAACACCTCATCACAAGAGCAAACACAGTTGCAATTCCCGTGCATCTGATGACCGTCCGCGTATAGTTGTTAGTTTGACTGCGTTTCCGAAGATTAAACTGATCTGGGCTATGCATTAAATTATGTGTCTATCCGAACTAAATTGACCGCTTTGTAGACTACATAGACTTATCCAACGACGTCTCAATATTTCATCTAGAGTAGACATAACAGCAGCAAAAGATATGATTTACGTGTAATCTGATTGATTGCCTCATTGGCCAATCAAAGCGCGACGATGTTCAGTGTTATTTTCTAATGTCATTGGCAAAAACAGAAAAATTATTAAACTAAACTTGCAGTAGTAATTGAGTATTATACGGCGCTAGTGCAGAACTAAACAGAAGGATGCTTCAATGTCAGCCTGCTTGTTATTTACGTTTTAACTTACGTATAAAACCAATTTCAAATTCCTGAATAAATCGAATTCAGAAGCGTTCTAGCATCTCTATAAGCGAATCTGGCTGTCTGTATATGCACGCATGTATGAAACTATTTTACTCAAAGTCGATTTGAATTAGTCCATCAATAATGCGCGACCTCATCAAATCTATAACAGCCCGACGTTTTCTTAGAGCACAATGTCTAGTGACTATAGTCTTAAAACTCAAACTCAAGTACAATGTAGTTTTTATTTCCAATTAACGAAGATAGACTATTTAACATACTATTAAGCTTTCTACTTGACTATCGTCAACATTTTATACCGCGGTTCGTAACTAGTTGTACGTACATCAGATAAAAAGTTCCTAAGAGATGGTTATTTAACAGTCTATTCCGATATTTGTGCTTTCGTAGGTCATTGAAGATAAGCTTGTCTCACAGTTGTATATCGCACCAAATCTCGTGAGAAAATACATTTGCACGAAGAGGCAACATGTCGTATTTACCGTCCATGAAAGACTGAAGCCAAAATTGAGTCACGTTATGCAATTCCTGAAATCCAAACGAGCTTTAGAAATTCTCTAGCCTCGCAGTGGGGTTCACGATGTCATCGCAACATTCTGTTTCCAATACTGTATGAGAAATAGAACCGGAAATTGTCCTTGAATTGAGGCAGCTATTTAAGAAGTGTTCTTGGATATTAATTTCTTCACCATATGATTTCAAACTGCCGTCTCGAACAGATAATTTATTTATGGTCAAATCACTGCTACAAATAATGAAACAAAACGCATTCAGGTGGCACAATTGTGGCAGATCAACAAATAGAAATTTAATCAAACATATAGGATTTTATGAAATCACGCAAATTATGTAGAAGTCTATCTTTAATACTTCGAGATCTGTGCCGAGCGCACGTACGCTCTCAACTCTGTTGGCAGCTCAACAGTTGTTGCCAGGGATTTACCCCAATCGAACCTACGACAAAGGCAACCCCTCGCGACCCCACCATGAGAAACGAGGTTATAAGAATGCATTATGTACTACAATGCCGTCGAATCTGAAAGTTTTTTTACCAACCATTTTACCATAAACTCGATACACCACCTACCCGGCAATAGACCACCTTCAGCTCCAAGAAGTTTGGTAGAATCCACCCTGGCTTCTGTTCGCAACTCAGCTGCGTCTTCGGGTTCCAATGCGACTTCAAATGTCATCGTGTCATTTAGAATGTAGTTGGATAAGAAATCTCTGTCGGGTCCGAATACTTTGTCCAGAGAGCAAAACATCCTTATCCTCGGAATTTGAGAGTTTTCGGTGTAGATGTTGGTGTCAACGCGCCATGAGCTGTTTGCCGAACTTCACATTGTGTTCGCATACCCATCTGATGTGTCATCTCTTGATTCAACTCAATCTGTTCCTTCTCCAATTTGGTCAGAACTTCATCTGTCTCCGTTCTCGTATCTTCAAACTGGGTTGCAAGATTGTCGGACAGTTTGTCAACTTTGCGCCCCATTCTTCTGTCGAAATCCTCCACCTTTCTTGTCCAGGCGATATCGACGTCGCTACTAACAGCTGATCCACTGGAGTCCACGAGAAGCACCGGTTGATTGTAAACGTCCTCCATAAGATACTCCATTCTGTCCGTTTCTTCTTTTATCGAATCGAAAAAACTGTCAAGTTTGTATGTAAGATAAGCCTGCTGAGCACGGAGTTTAAATGATTTCTCTCTACATGACGTCACCGTCCGATCGATTGATTCCAATTTGAATTTTAACTCGGAAACAGATTGATGTAAGCAGATTGATCGATCTTCAACAATAAACAAACTGTCATTTGTTGCTGGTGTTATTCAACGTCAGCACTTGTAGTTTGCGTTCTCAAGGGACACAACGAGACTGTCTATAGATATAGCCTCGCAGGTGTAGAGCAAAGCGCAAGACTCTCTATCAGAGAAAACTCATAGAACTGAAAGACCTCTTATAGTAACAAAAGCGAAAAGTATAGCCACCCAACTGCCGCATCGTTAACGAAAGTATGTGCGGGGTTGGTCAATCAATTTTCTGAATTTAAGTCTACGACTGAAGTACAACAAAGTCTTAAAATCTAATCTAGATAGATTAATACGTATGCTGTTATGAGACTATACGTGGTAGACAACAAATACCGGTTAGTCCAATGATGCGTCCTCGTCGACTCCTTCCTTTCATCACGACAGACCGTCACACCGACAGACCAAGGACTACATGCGACAGACCCTCTGATAGGGATGATGGAATGCTTCAATGTTTGCCTGGTTGATTGAATTATGGTCATACCACGTTTCAACAAATCGCAAATTCTTGTTAAAATTGGTTCAGAAACAGCAAACTTGAAGAAGGGGAAAGTTCTGAACAGTTCATAACTCGGTTGCGAAACTATCTAAATAGGGGGATAGAACTTTCAGGTACTATAAATGGTCAATGATTGAGAACAACCTATGCGCAGTTTTGGCCCATTTAGACCATTTGACAGCCATTTTGGAAAATACTTCTGCTTAGGAAGTTTTGCAAATAGCTCATACAATATATTATGTATACTACTTACAAGTAGCATGCTTATTCTACCGGTAAAATGATAAATTAGTGCTAATGATGAAGTTTCGTAGCATCGATCACGTGCGCGTGGGTCACTTACCTCCACAGAAAACTGCCTACTAGTATGGGGGGCAAGGTAGGAGAGGAGAAAGAAAGCCAGCTGAACGTGCGCAGACGCGGGTTTAGGTGAGCAGGGAATACCTGGAGCCAGTCTGCTCATCCTCTCCCCAGTGCGGACAAGTCGGATTCAAATCCGGGTCTATTTGAGCTCGGTACGTTGCTAACACCCTAGTTAACATTACCCACTCCTGAGTCGCGCAGTCAGTGTATCGGCTTGTCGAAATAGGCCTGCCGGCGTGGGCGCACCCAAGTAAACTCGGCGAATACGCTTATGTGCCGGAATGGGATCCTTGGCTTCCCTCTTATTGAGAGCCCTAGCCGCCCTGAAGGACACCGGGGCATGGCCAACGTTCCGCGGATGGATAGTCGCCTCCTTGGCCTCCCTGTCAGCAACATCATTTCCATGAAGGCCACATTGACTAGGGATCATTTGCAGGATAGCGGTGCCATCAAACCGCATCAAGGAGGATCTCACTGCGCCCAATTACTGGTTGCAGATAGACGTCCCACTGCTCAGCGCTTCTAAGGCGTTGATGTCAGTTCTGGTGTGCTTGCTTGCCTAATTTCAAATTCACATTCAAATCTGACAGCCGGCCAATTTGCAAATTAAACACTCTAATATGATTGTTATCGTAAAAATTAATCGTTCTGTAAATTCTTGTACACGATAAAATAAATAAAAAATTTCTATTTTCCTTGGATACTGTTTCTATAAAAGTGAAAAACTGTAATATTTCTCAAGAAAGAGAGAAGTCAGAAATTGAATCACACTCGAGTAATTAAACATAAAATTAGTTATTAAATCATAATGGTTAAATGATTAAAGTTAATCAAATAATTAAAAGTTTGGTTACACCCAATTTGAAATCTGAAACATTTATTTTCTCCTGTGGATATTGTTTCTATTAAAAAACTGTATTCATGGAAATTGAGATAGTCATTGAATTGCACCCTTATGAAATGAGATGTTATTTTCGTAACATTCCGAGCTAGCACCAGCGTTTAACATTATATAGCTTCTCCATTTAAGTTTGTCTCATTGACACTGAATTTATTATCAACCGCATTGGTATGCAGTGCAGTTGTCCTAGTGCATGCGAACGGTGACTTCTTTATACGCAGAAGTTGAGTCACTTTTAAGGTTGACCCATGTAGAAATATTTACATCAAAGAAGCTGTCTGACAACCCGAAAGGGTTTTGATATAATTCTATACTTGTACGAGCACAAATTATGTGTGCACTTTTACGCCTATTAGAGTGAGCGTGAATCACTATGCAGATTAACACTGAACATCTATCTAATATATAATAATAATATTTTAGAAACATACGCAATGGAATTTCACTTTGCACTGTTGATACTTCTCCTCGGAATTTGAGAGTTTTCGGTGTAGATGTTGGTGTCAACGCGCCATGAGCTGTTTGCCGACCTTCACATTGTGTCCGCATTCCCATCTGATGCGTCATCTCTTTATTCAACTCGACCTGTTCCTTCTCCAATTTGGTCAGAACTTCATCTGTCTCCGTTCTCGCATCTTCAAACTGGGTTGCAAGATTGTCGGACAGTTTGTCAACTTTGCGCCCCATTCTTCTGTCGAAATCCTTCATCTCTCTTGTCCAGGCGATTTCGACGTCCCTACTTACAGCTGATCCACTGGAGTCCACGGGAAGCAGCCGTTGTTTGTAAAGGTGCTCTATAAGATACTCCATTCTGTCAGTTTCTTCCTTTACCGAAGAGTGAAAATCGTCAAGTTTGGATGTAAGATAAGCCTGCTTAGCGTGGAGTCCAAATAGCGTCTCTCTGCATGACGTCACCGTGCGATCGATTGATTCCAATTTGAATTTTAACTCTGAAGAAAGCATTTCTGTGCTATCAACACGGATGGTGTTGTATCACAGTTTCTCAGAATACTATTATTCAGCGTAGAGAGGAAGTTCCCAAGCAGATTGATCGATCTTCAACAATAAACAAACTGTCATTTGTTTCTGGTGCTATTCAACGTCAGCACTCGTAGTTTGCGTTTTCGCGGGACACAACGGGGCTGTCTAGGAATTTAGCCTCGCGGGTGTAAAGCAAAGCGCAAGACTCTCTATCACAGAGAACTCTTACAACTGAAAGACCTCTTAGTAACAAAAGCGAAAAGTATAGCCACCCAACTGCCGCATCGTTTACAAAAGTGTGTGCGGGGTTAGCCAATCAATTTCTGAGTTAAAGTCTACGACTCTATAAGCACAACGAAGCCTTAGAATCTCAGCTAGATAGATTAATACGTATGCTGTTATGAGGCTATACGTGGTAGACAACAGATACCGGTCAGTCCAATGATGCGTCCTCGTCGACTCTCTTCTTTCATCACGACAGACCGTCACACCGACATACCAAGGACTACATGCGACAGACCCTCTGATAGGGATGACGGAATGCTTCAATGTTTGCCTGGTTGATTGAATTATGGTCATACCTCTCAAATTCTTCAGTATTCCTCGAATAGACACACATATATTTTTATAGACATGCAAGAATGCATCTCAAAACGACTGCAAATGGTTAAGTCATTCGCAATAAAACCAAAAAATGGAATATAAAAATATATCGTACGCTTTACTTTCTCTATGTGCCTTTGTGTGAGAAATACTTTTGCAGCATTTTCAGTGTGGATTGCAGATCCTCAGTAGCTTCTTGCGGATACTGCTGATCCTCCAACTTGCCATTCTTTTGGACATTTATCGACTGAATAATTATCATTGGCACTATGCCCTAAACCATGCAAGGTATAATAACCCAAAACTCTAGCAGTAGTAAAAATATTTTTCACGTACTGTTCGATGGCATGCTGTCTAAGTGATCATTCGCGAAACCGTCTGTAGTCTGTTTCAAATAAAATGTGTTCTTGACTGCAGGTTTACCTTTCACAGCATCTAAATACGTTTTCATTAGGACCATGGGGCATCTCGAACACCTCAAAATAACGTGGTCGGATGGCAACTGCAAAACTTGGACAATTTTTAGTTTCCTGTTTTTATAAACGAATCCACCAGGTTTATTTTTTAAACATCACTCTGTGCAAGTGAAACTGTCTATACTGCAAGATGCTGAAGATGGGTATAGATCAATGGATTGTGAAATGGGTCAAGGCCTGGTTAGCTAACAGGCAGAACTGGGTATACGCATCAACGTCGAAGTTGGCAACAAAAGATGCTTCACAAAAGGACTACCATAAGGATCAGTGATATCTCCCATACTGTTATTGATCTATAGCGCCGACGTGACTGATAACATACCAGAATGCACCAGCATCAGCTTGTTTGCACGACATCGCCCTGTGGTCACAATCTGGTAATAGAAACGAAGCGGTTAACAACATGCAAGCGGCGATCAAAGCGGTGGAAAATGGAACAAAGACCGGCTTCTGGACCAGAGCCCGACAAAATGCGAAGTGGCAATAATTTTCTCCCTTGACCACAAAGACAAAGAATGGAAGCCCAAGATCAATCACATGGGTACCAGACTGGCAAACACCGCAGAACCATGCTTCCTCGGAATCACGTTTGATTGAAGACTAACCTTAAACAACCACGTTAGCAAGATGGTCCAGAAGACGAGATCCAGAATCCAGATTATGAGAAGACACAGATGTGCTGACTGGGGCCTACACAAAAACCTACTCAGAACAACCTGCATGGCCATATGCAGATCAGTCATCGAGTACGCGGCTCTTGCCTTGGACTGCCAATTAAGATCAACCTAGAGAAGCTACAGAAAATACAGAACGAATGAATGAGAGCCATGTCAGGTATGCTGTCCAGTACCCTGAAGAAAGTGCTCCAGAGAGAAACAAGGATGCAGAACGTCGAACAGCGTAGCAGTCACCTCGTGGCAGTGTCCTACGGAAGAGCTATCCGAAGCCCAGTTGACAAATCGATCAAGGTGGTGGACACGAAAACATCGCGGAAGAGACTGAAAAGGACAGACTGGAGAACGATAGCGCGAGAGGAATGGACGAAAGCCAACAGCACCAAACACTGGCCAATACAAAGACCCCTCCCAATCGAACCGTGGTTCCCGATCCAAATACTCCAGATCTGTATGAAAGGACAAGGGACTGGTACCAGAGGAGAACACAGTTGGATCCGTGGAGAATAACAACGGATAGGGCGCGGGAGCAGCGGTCATCATGACAGTGAATGCGCAAGAACCTATTAAGACGGTAACCATCAAGAAAGCAGCTGGACAAGTGAGCTCCTCTTACCAGGCAGAACTGGTTGCCATGAAAGCAGCTCCGCAGTTGCTTTACGAACGCAACGACGAGTGGCAGACGCACGTATAGTGACGGATAGTATATCGTGCCCTATACAGAACTACAACCCGAAGACAAAGGAAAACAGACTCTAGGAAATATACAGGCTATACTAGACTGGGAAGGAAAGGAAGTCACGCTGATCTGGGTACCCTCTCACTGCGGTATCCCGGGATACGAGATGGCCGACGAGGAGGCGAACGTCACTTTGGAGTGTCAAGAACTCACTTGAAATTTCTGGAATGGCAGATCTCAGACGCAAACCGAAGGAAGCGATAGTGTTTATGAAGAAGGCGAAATTACTCTAGGTGGTATTCTGCTTTGACCACAGCACAACGACAACGTTTCGTGGAAATTTTAGAGGATTTGGTGACTTGCCATTGCAACCCGATCCACAAGTGACCCGAAATGACATCTCCATCACAGTCGGTGCAAGCCAGATGAGGACTTAGATGGACAATTTTTGTTGCTCGTCCTGACGAACGCAGACGGTGCACCACAACAGGTACTGTCCGTTGCACCTGATTTTGGACAGTCGATGAAATTAATCATGAAAGGTTGGTCTAGTATAGACACGATTCGAACCAGGGAACCTCAGTGTTCGTGGCAAGCTCGTTGTCACTACACCACCGCTACTTTTGCTGGTGTTCTTCGTTGATTGTGCTGAAGCTGCTTTTATCGTTGAAGGCAACTTGGAATGAGAAAAAATAAAACATTAAGCAGGGTTACGAAGAGTACATATCGGTCCGAGATGCTTTCAACATTAGTAATGATTTCTAAATGTCCCGACCGTATTCATATTTTTGAAGGAATGATGAATGCGACCCGCTGTATAACGGTGTCATCCACACCAGAGTAGTTGAAATGTATTCTTGCCCGTTATCCTCTTACAAACAAGAAAGGAATGATATGGTTTCATGATCCAAAATTAAGTACATGTGTACGTCTGTAGTAAATTCCATGCCTCAGAAGCTTGTGAAGGTCATTGCTGCCAAAGAAGGACACATAAAGTACTGCGTGATTCTTAGATAAACATTGACTCCTAGTTAATATTGTATTTTATATAATTGTTTCCTATATTCTCCCAACTGCGTCTAATAATTTGGTCAGCTCTGTATACTGTATACTGTATATCGCTACCGAATTCCTAATCTCAGTTTGCCAAATTAGTGCTAATTATTTGTTGCAGCAGAGATTCCACCTTATTGTACTCTTTGTATAATTTTGTCATTGTCACGCGGCCTCAATTCTTATAGACGTTAACTGACAGGCATATGTTGATTTTTCTACGATTGTGGTCATGCGTTCAGAGCACTCAGATGAACAATGGTGCAAATCATTTTCTTTATCAAAATAATTCACGATTCGGGAAACTGAACACTATCGATCCTACCAAAGTATCGGTTTGAAATTGGGATTTCTCCGTTGTGTTGTTTCAAATATAAAATTTGGAGATTAGTAAATGAAATTGACAACAAAAATTGAGCATTCGAGTAATTATGCTTATACAGGGTGTTTCATTTCTAGAAATTTATTATCAATATTCTGTGTATTTTTCAGAAATGGTTATGCATGAAGCTCTGCCCTCATTTTATCTCCCAATGCTTTTATTGAAGGAAAGAGGACACCTAAGTAGTAATGGATAGCCACGCTTCATATCATGACTCACCCCCCCCACGCGCGCGAGCACGTTTCCGACCGATGAGTCACCCCCCCCACGCGCGCGAGCACGTTTCCGACCGA
>JAUYWV010133824.1:0-10965 GCA_032274565.1 Nematoplana nigrocapitula
GGCGAATCCCCCCCCGGGTAGGATAGGGTTAAGCGATGGTAACGAGTAGTACTTTGATGCATCATGGCTTTCCAAATGCAGATTCATTTGCAAAATTAATTACAAGCCAAGAAGCTTTCATTTCCTCCCGGGCAACGCCGGGTATACTAGCTAGTTAATAATAATAATAATAATAATAATAATAATAATAAAACGTATATTTAAAATGAATAGAATTCAAAAATGCATATCACAGGTGTGAGGTACTCGAACGCATCACAGAATGTAAACAAGCTGAAGAGAGAAATAAAGCTCTAGCTGTCATTTAGTACAATCGAGGTATAGATAAAAAGTTGATTATATTCTAGTGGCAGAGAAAAATTCGATCGTGTATTTACAGTAGTATGTGAGTTTCTCTGAGACGAAGTGGTGAAGAGGATGGTTACTGTCCGATTCTTTGACAGTGAGAATGCGGTCCTTAGGTTTAGAGATGCTCTCACATCCGCATCTATTACCGTGTATCGTATAATGACAGCGGAACTGATAGATCTTGTGAGCAATAAGGCTTAGTCCGGAGCACTGACGTCACGGAAAAATACGTATAGGTCGAAGTCAGTAGTAGTATTGCACCTTCCTTGACCGTAGCTTCGTTTGTGACTCGATGAGGGCACAGTGTATATATACTGTAAAAGACAGCTTTCAATGAGTGTCAGACTCACTCTCATAATGCTCATTGGCAGTTCATGTATTGCTCGACATTATACAGAAAACCAATTTCAACGGTTGCCCTGAAAAGACGCGAACGTAATTCAGACTCGAAAAGAATCAGAATTGATTTAAAAGATGATGAACAAAATTGTTTAAAAATAGTTACCATGATTTCCCGTGAATAAGCGTTCGTTAGTGTCTCTGATTAATTTGCGTAGATCCCCATTCTCCTCTTCCTGATCAGTGACGCTGGCAACCAGCTGGACAACGTTACTTCGGGGGAGTGAGGCGAAAGAAAAGAGAGAGGGGAGCGAGAATGGGATAGAGAGCAAGAGGAAACTGAAAGGGGGAAAAGAGCGAGATGTATGGAAAAGGAAGAGGAGAGAGAGAGATAAAGGCAAAAAAGAGAAGAGAGTGAAAGAGAGCAGAGAGAAAACATCAGAGAAAGAGGGTAAGAGTGAGGCATAAAGAAAAGAGGTGAGAGGGAGAGAGAGAAAGAAAGAGAGAGGAAAGTGTAAAAGATTGAAAAAAAGAGAGGAAGAGGACTGGGGATGTAGAGAGAAAAAATTAAAAGAAAGGGAGTGAGTTAGAAAAAGAGAGGAAAAGAGAGGAGTGGAAAAAAGAGGATTAACAAAAGCGACAAATAGAAAAAGAGAGAGAAAGGGGAGAAAGAAACAGAGAGAGAAGAGATAGAAGGATATGATAGAGAAGGGAGAGAGAGAGAAGTAGAAAAAAGGAGAAAGAGAGAAGAAAGATTGAGAGATATAAAAAGATAGAAAGGCAAAAGAAAAAGAGAGAGTGTGAAAGTAAGAAAGTTGAGAGAGGGTAGAGATAAAGAGCAAAGAGAGAGGATTGAAAAAATAGGAAAAAGATAGAACAAGAGCGACAAATAGAAAAAGAGAGAGAAAAGTGAAAGAACAAGAGAGAGAGAGAGAGATAGAGAGAGAGATGGGAAAAATAAAAAGAGAGAGAAGAGATAGAATGAGATGATATAGAAGCGGGAGACAGAAAGAGAGTAAAGTGAGAGAGAAAGAAAGGCGAAAGTAAAATAGAGAGAAAGGAAGAAGATGATAGAGAAGGGAGGAAGATAAAGAGAGGAAAAAGCGAGAGATAAAGAGAGAGAGAGAGAGGGAAAGAGAAAGAGAGGGAGAGAGAAAGGAGAAAAACATCCCTGTTGTTCTTGGCCTTCCTCGAACCCTTCGTCCTTCCATCGCTCCTCCTATGACATTGGTATGGTATACAATTCCTCTGATTATATGTCCAAGACATGTCTTCTTTCGTCGAATAAACGCGTCCTTATCTTTTCTCCTACTCTGCAAAAGAGTGCCTCTTTATTGGTCACGTTGTCTCTCCGACTAATCTTTGATATTCTTTTCCACATCCACATTTCAAATTCTGCAATATTTCCCATACCTCTTGTCTTTAGTCTCCCAGATTCAGTTCCATATCCCTCTTACGACTCTTATTCAGTAGTTCATTCGTGACTTAATAGATGCTCCCAGGTACTTGAATGTATATTGACTTGGTCTATTGGTGCTTCAATTAATGCAATATTTGTGGGTGTTTCAACTTTGCTTTTTGATGTTCTCATTGCCTTTGTCTTCCTGTTGTTAAGTTGAATACTCCTGTCTGTGTATATACAGACTGTCCATCAATCGTTGGGAAGTTCTTTTATCCCTGACCTCCGCAACTCTGATTCCTTCGTTGATGTCTTCAAGAACCAGCGACTCCTTCACGAAAGCCTCAGCGTAGTATTGAGAATAGCATGGGTAGTATAATACAACCTTGTGGTACGCCTCTTCCTACTGTTCCTGGGTCTAATCCATTTACTCAATTCTCATACTTACCGCCACGAGCAGGAATGGAAAGAAGGAGATATTCGGTCAGCCAATCAAAATCGTCGCTGAGTGACCAGCTGGAAACGTAGCAGCAGCAGCCAGATCTCTGACAATATCCGCGCCTGATTGGTAACATGTTGCAATCTGAGCAGTGACCTGCTTCCAAACACCTGCTAGAAGCATCATGCCGGACTGCTCCGCGTGTCATGGCGCCATTGTGGAAAAGTACATGCTGAAGATTGGCTTCAATTTGTTCCACGAGAATTGCCTCAGGTGTTACGCCTGCGGCAAAATACTCTATCAGTCCTGTTTTGTCAAGAACAATTTTTTCTACTGCAAATTTGACTATGTCAAGTGAGTATACAGTATAGAAATTTCTATTAGTGTTCTCATAGAGTTAAAACGTTGTATCACTTATCTCATGTTAGCTATAACAATTGTAAATATCAGAAACGTTGAACATGTTTGAATATAATGCGACCGGTTGCGTTAGTAGCAAGAGCACAAAAAGAATAATTGATTATTTAAAACAAATAACATAAAATTACTTTAAGACACGTCGAAAATAAGACGTGCAACTAAAAAACGGCCGTTTTCCAACCAATACCATTTTCTTGAAATCTCTCTTCATCAATCCATTCGTATTGACTATTGTGATTCAATATCTTTACAGAAATAGTTTTTCAGGGCTCTTTCATCCAGAATATTGATTCGATATCTCTCCATTTCCAGCTTTGGAAATATCAGGCAGTCACAGATGTTTGTGTCAGGAGAGAAGGGCGAGCTTGTGTGGAAGAATGACAGCATTCTTGGAAGCAATGAAGTCTCTGATCACAATTGAAACATGTAACCAAGCGTTGTCACGTGGGCTTATAGCATTGTTCCATAAAATGACTTTTCACATTGTCTAAAATCGCAGGCGAAAAATAATGCAAAAACTTCCTCCAAACAATTCACAATATATTGATGTTGTGGAAGAACCTTTAAGTAGCCGAGATCTTCAAAATTCGTAGCAATCAGAGACATGAACTTCTTTTCTACTGAAGATCTCTGAAGAGTCATTGGCACATCTCCACCTGCTGCAATCCAAGAGGTTTGTATATAGAGAAAGAGCCGCCGCTTCTTATCCATCCCGACAAGTCGCTCTCTGATTGTTCACATTGCAAAAGACGATTCGTTCTTTGGCAGCAGTCAGATGGCATGGAATGTACCGATCGCTCACAGATATTAGTTGTAAATCTTTTTTAATGATGTGAAATATCATTTGTGGGCAAGCAACATGTAGTACATATTGAACTTCAAATTTAATAGATTGAATAATTCAATTATATGAAAGAATCAATAGATTTTTAGTGCATTAATATGTTATCGTAAAACGCTTTCAGACAATAAAGGTTGGGAATTAATTATTTTTCTAGCAAGGACCTATGGCCCTTGATGTCAAGGTCGTTTACCAATTTACTTGCTCGGTGGATCCTACTTGGGACAAACACAACGTTGGTCTGTCTTTCTTCATATTCTTAGCAATTTCTTGAATTCTTCTCACGCTCCTAACTTCATCCCGACAAGTATTGAGTAAAGAAGAATGCATTTGTGTTGCTGTTATTCCATTTCATCTTACTGTTGCAACAAAACAATTTAGGCATTCAATTTTATGATCCATTATTAAAACTAAATAAACATGGATTTAAACAAAAACGAATTTCAAATTTATATCATACTCTAGGATTTATGTTTTCCAATTTAAAATTGTATTCAAATCAATCAATAGATCTCATCCGTACTGTATAGAATCATAAAAATTCTGTATTGTGTGATCATGGATTTTGAATCTATGTGCATGATTGTATGTTTTATAACATTTCATTTTTCTTTAAAAACGCTTTTTTGACAGATATGATATACAGTACTATTTATTGAACAAGAGATAATCTATTACACCTTTTCATTGAGTATTTTAATGTTTGTCATATGTATTGAAAGAAGCGTCATATGTATTGCAAAATTTACCATATGTATTGAAAAAGTATTATATATATTGCAAACGTACATCATATGTATTTCAAGAAGCGTCAAATGCATTGCCAAACCATCATATTTATTGCCAAAAGTGTTAAATATTTTGCAAAATAAGTCGAATGTAATTTAGAAAAATAGATCTTGGCGACATAGATTAAAAATTATTCAAAACGACTTTTCACGAAGCGGCAGTGAATATGGAGGATATGAACTTCGGTGCATGAAGGATGCTTCATATGTATTTCCAGTGAACAAATAACTGGAAATATTTCCTGTTGACATTTAAATATGTTGAGTTGTAAAATGTGATAATTATTACATATATGTACCTTTAAATGACATCCGCTTCATTTTGCATTTTGGCAGAAGTGTATATTTCGCCCTATATTCTAGTACATATAATACTTTTGCAATATACAAGTATGTGAAACTTGAAAATATATATCTAATAGCTGTACAATAGTTAATATTAAGTAATTTGCTAGAATGTTATGTGATACCGC
Organism: Nematoplana nigrocapitula; assembly: GCA_032274565.1. Classification (NCBI taxonomy): domain Eukaryota; kingdom Metazoa; phylum Platyhelminthes; order Proseriata; family Nematoplanidae; genus Nematoplana; species Nematoplana nigrocapitula. The sequence goes on from JAUYWV010133824.1 coordinate 5,048, forward strand.
ATTGAAAATTTTTTGAAAGTAAACGCCGCGGCAATAGACTACCTACTAGAAGGTTTGGCAGCTAGCAGATAACGCTAATAAGCTTTGAATCACCGTAGAATACCTCACCCATTTGACAATATTTGGTCTGTAGTCGAGTGTAGGGACTTGGATCCCGCGATAACTCTCGGCCACTGCGCGATGGACAGATAATTTTTCAGATTTAGATACAAAGTTATCCTTTGCCCAGTCATGCAATGGCGAGGGGATGGTGTGAAATCCAGCTGTTGTCATTTCCCATGTCCACACCACTTCACACTGGCGCACGGTACACGTGTGCAGTTGGACACTCGACGTGCCCTCAGCTTTTGGACCAATTTTGTTGATGCTGTCGTCCCACTATGGACTACAATAGGGAGGCTGTGCAGCTTACCGGTTGAGGGAGGTGTGCTCGACGGTGTTGCTGAAAATGAGGTGTGAAATATCAAGTTGTGCAGGGGAGTGGGGTGTCCAGTGTGCCATGTGATGGACAAGTTTCGAGTGGGGGGGGGCACACACGGTGTTGTTGTGTCGCGTCGGGAGTTTCGAGTACTTTACGAGTTAATTAACAATTGACATGCGGCAGTCGAATAATCTGATACAGTAATACATTGATGTTTGGAAAATATACCGCCAAAAACACTTATACAGTAGGTAGAACGGAACGCGAATAGAATATATGCATATGTTTGGAATGAAATATACGCCGATTCACAAATCTTGTTTTAGCGGTGAGACAGAGAAAACAAATCTTGGGCCGTTTTACAAAACAGCTTAAGATTAATTTGTAACTTTAAATTATTTTCACAATACATCTTAATATTTTTAGACGCAGGCGAACACAGTGAAATCATAAAAAGGTAGTATGTGGATAAACTTTTTTTTAATAAAATTGTCCACGCGTTTCGAAGTTACAACTTCTTCATCAAGGCAGAATAAATAGTAAGATGAAGACTGCATTAAAAAGGCACAAATAAATGCAATTCTGAGCAACTGGCCAGTAAAAACTATTCGCAAGTCCAGATGCAATGGCACTGCGGAATCACGATCGTATTAAAAGCAAGTTAGCACTAGATTTCTTAGCATCTTCAATGGCGATGGTTTCAGCTAATCTAACGTAATTAGAGCGGGTAACGATAGTAAAGTATCCTTTATTAGAACAATAAATGTAGTCTTTATCTTACTTGTGTTTATTCTGCCTTGATCAAGTAGTTGAAACTTCGAAACGCGTCGGCAATTTTATTAAAAATAAGATTCTTATCCACAGACTGCCGTTTTAAGATCTTAACTTATGTTAAGATAAAACTAAAGTGAAAATTTAGCCATCATTTCACAGAAGAAATTATTGAGGCGTTCAATGCAATACTCAAGCAAACTTTTTAAGTGTGCCCGCGAGTTGCATTAAATCAGTTTTAGATGATATACACAAAAAGAGAATTTTCCGTGATCGCCAAAATCCTCTCTTTGAATTGAAGATGTATTTATTAATAAACTGTATTTTAAGTCGAATCGAAGACAAGCTTGAACATCCTACAAACAGGAGTGATACCATTTCACCAACTAAACATTTGATCTGATATAAATACAATCCTCTTTCTAAAACATAAATAAGCAAAACTATTAAAATGTCTTTCTTATAACATTTTCAATAAAGATTTCCTTGTCAATTTAATGTATTATTTATTTATTTTCTGATAATTTGTTTTATTTTTCAAATTAATTAAGTTGTGTGTTTCACAACTTATGTTTCGTGTCTACTCCTCTGTATTTAGAAACCTTTGAACACGTGAAATCTATAACTTTATTTTTGGTGATCTGTCTCGCGATGTCCTTCTGTACGCTTATAACACGAGAACGGAACATGGCAGAGGGTTGCAAAGCGTCTCAAATGAACCGGCGTTTCACTGGGAGTAACATAGACCCATTAAAAGTGTATAATTAATAAAAATAAAGAAAGAAGAATAGGTAAAAACAGGCGATTTTTTAAAAACATCCTATATACTGTTTTATTTTACTACTACTAAATGTGAGAGTAGTATACCTCGGAATTTATAAGTAAAATTGGTTACACTTCACAATGGTTAATTTATGTGAATAGGTAGCTTTTCAGCCATTAGCCCCCAGTGTGTTGACTCCAAAGAAAGTATCTCTCAACATAATTCTCCTCTCTGCTTTTTCCTACCGAATAATCGGAATAAATTATTATTTACCTAAAAGTTTGGTTGCTTCCTGATATTTGATTGCCTTATGTATCCCGAACGAAGCCGGCTAACTGCGCTAGTTAACTATAGATTTATATACTGCAACTTAAACAAACCATTAAAACATTCAGTGGATTTTAATTGTGATCAGTTATATTATTGGTGAAACGTATTTAAGATAAAATTAGAGTATACCTACGTAATTAAATTTCTCCTATAAATTTGCACTTAAGCTGCTGCAAACAATAGACTGTGACAGACACCATCTCAGACCTCACCGACCGCGCCTTGCCGGACACTGTAACAGATCCTACTCTCTTATGACAACGGACAGGCTGTCAGACTAGTCCTGGAAGTCACACAGGTCTTACAATACTCGGTGTGTAAAAGAGAATAAACAACCGGAACTTGTGGCGGGCACCGGCTCTGAATTCGGCGGCCTACCGTGAACAGATCGACCATTGCGATGTTCAGCTGCAATCGTGTGACCAAGGTGGCATTTGATTTTTACCGATGTCCCGTGTAGGTCGCATCTGGGACATCCAGGTAAAGTGAGATGTGAATGTGCAGCTCGTCTACATATAGCATTCCAACGATACCATACACGACCCCACCCAACTTCAAATAAAGCGGGAAAACCCAATTTTAAAAAGCGCACGCAAATCAAATATTTCGTGGGAAATTCAAATTTTTGCGCGGGCGGGTCACGTGTAGGACATATTATGTTTAGTAATATGAGTTAATCCTCAACACGTTATGGAGGACGCCATTTTTAAATATGAAAGTCGACATCTTTGACTATATAGGGGTCGCCGTCATAAACATAGAGACTGTCATCTTTGAACATGCAGAACGCCATCTTGTACACATACTTCAGTGTGAAGGAATCTTTCTCGACTTGAAGCTCGAAACCCTCCGATGGAACACATACAGTAAATTAATAAATGCTATTGTTTGAGTGCTTGAGTGTTTGAATTACTACTTGAGCGAGAAATCCTATATACTGTCAGTCATAAAGTTTTAGTTGTATATAGAAATGCGTGAAAGTCATATATTTTCCCAATATATTCTGATTGTTTGAATGAGAAAAAAACGGCTTCTGATCCCCTGAATACTGTATAATTGTCTCACTATCCCCATTCAGATATTTCGGTCCACGTTGCTCCGCCTGTTCCCAGACACTTCTCCCCAACGACCTTGTTCTGCGTAGTCCAGGCGGGAGGATTTGGCACGAGACCTGCTTCTACTGTGTTATCTGCGAGCGTCATTTGAGCTGCGGCGATCAGTATATTCTCGTCTGGATGGATCAGCCAATGTGTCCATGTCATATGCCTCCACCGGAATACTCCAGCACCTTGGACAGTCCCCTGGGGAGTTTGGCTGGTATGCTTTCGATTCAATAGTTCAACCAGTCAGTATTGACCACGGGGATGTTCGAAGTCATGTCGATGTCTGATTGTGTGTTTCCTATCTACATTTGTTTCCATACTCCTTAGAAACTACTGGACCGAACTTGCTGAAAATGTGCTCACTCACGCAGGCAACAACGATGTGAATAAATGTCTACTTTCTATTTCAATTTCCGACGTAATATTACAGATATTTACGATTAAATATGTGCGGAATTTTGCTCAACTTGCTCTTAGAAGGTACCATCGAAGGAAAGAGAGATCGAGGAAGACAAAGAAGAGTCTGGGGAGATGACATCAAAGAGTGGAGCGGTACAACATCCATAGGAAATGCAAAGAGAGTTGCTGAGAAACGAGAAGTCTGGCGTAACATTGTTGCCAACCTTCGAATCGGAGACGGCATGATGAAGATGATGATGAATGTAAAGTAATGGGGAACGCAATGACATTGAGAGGATTCCTATTTAAATCAATGATCGATAGAAACATTCTGCATCATCAATGAAACTAAAACATAAATTGCAACAGGAAATAATTGAAATGTCACATAAAACCTAAATGTTTTAACATACCGAAAAGTTTGAGGTCATTTAACAAAATGTTCAAACACAAGTAAACAATTTTTACCATACGATTCAAACAACTAAGAAAGCACCGTTATTGGTAAGAGTCTCATTTAACGAAGGTTGTAAGTCTTTAATGGCTGTGGCCTCCTCCACTGGTAAATGAAAATCAGACAGCACAATCAACAATAGAGAAACAGTCTTCCAACTTGTGACTACAAATTCGACCTTTTTTATCTTTCGTCTTCGTAAATCTATGTGCAGAAGTTACAGGTGAAAGAGGTCTTTTTCAGCTGTCACATAGAACTGATGTTGCTTTTAATTATTCTCATGGGCAGAAATTTTAGTGTTACTTATATGTTGTGATTAGTCGTCAGATGATAAATTATTGATTGCAGACTATGACGACGACGAAGTGGAAGACGATTCAGACTCGGAATCTGAGAGAAGCAGCAAACGACCGCGAACCATTCTCACCATGAGCCAAAGAAAACAGTTCAAAGAAGCGTTTGAATTGAACGCCAAACCCTCGAGAAAGGTATGGAATGGAATGTAGTATAACTTCAGTATCTCGAAATGCAGACGTCGCATTCTTTTTTTCGACCCAGGTGCGCGAATCTCTAGCTGAGGAGACTGGCCTCACAATCCGAGTAGTCCAAGTCTGGTTCCAGAATCAAAGAGCAAAGGTGGGGAAAATTCCTGCGCATTCATTTGAAGAGAAATTGGTTCCATCAAAAAGTAAATAAACTTTCAACAATGAACGATGTTAGGACAAGTGAAAATAAAAGATGTGTTTGATTTCCAATTATTTTAAAAAGATCGCTAATCTCTCTGAAAAAAAAACTCTGTTTATTTAATTTCGTTTCTAGAGTGATCCTGAGTTTACAATCTACCAAATCTACAACCAAAAATTGCAAAACAATGGTTTCTAAATCCAACGCAAGATATATAAAGAAGAATTGAGCTTAACATCGGCGTAGGAAATCCTGCCTATCTCATCTAAATAGTCAAACTGTACAAATGATTTTCTTATGAATAAAGAAAGGCAGTTAAACGTAGTAGATATACTACTTAATTGATGTAGGTAGACAAAATTTTATGAAGTGTTATACATTTATTGAACTAGAAAGGTATCAGAACTTTACATGCGCACGTTTAAACCAATGTCAACTGCTTCATTGTTAGGAGCATTTTCCTACCGAGCATCTAAGAATTGTGGATGTTTTGCAACAACCATTCCAAATCTTTTCACGAGGCTTGCCCAAAGGATGTCAGAAAGACAAGGAAAAGAGCAGTATTTGGAACTATTTTCAAGTACTTGATAACTTGTAAATTCTCACATATCATCACTTTCAGTACATAGTAATGTCAACGTCATGTTTCTTGAGGGTTTCAACAATGCTCTTTTAAGCGTGTTCGCGAAGAACACGAATTCACTCTGACTAGATTTAAGAAGTGTGATCTACAATGAACGAAATTTGCATCAGGACAATCTCTTTTTACTAAATGCCTGTATACCTTCTTTGTCACTAGACATTACACTGCAACCATCATACGCCTGCACTTTCGTTGTTTTTTAGAATAAGACAGCACCCAAAATAGTACATTTTGCCATCGAGTGACCAGCAGAAGGTTTTCGCCACGAGTGTTTTACTGTCTCACGAGGCCGAAGACCAAGTGTGACATAAATCACGAGTGGTGAAAACTTTCTACGAGGTCACGAGTGT
>JAUYWV010133835.1:0-10965 GCA_032274565.1 Nematoplana nigrocapitula
CAATTAGAAATTTTGCATCTCGTGGCTATTTTTCCCATGTTACCCATTGGCGTAGCATTTTTTGAGTCATCAAGCATTCAAATCCGTCAAGAGAGTTGGGAGAAAAATACCGGTCAAACATACCCACATTTCTCTAATTATAGATAGCATGACCGAGTTATGAGTAGTAAATTAGAACAGATCAATGCGTTTCTTGACGACATACATAAGATTTCACAATATTTTTATGGGGTAGTCATTCTGTACCCAAGTCGAGCGCAATTTCATTTTGCCGATGATTACACGATACGCAGTGAAGTTTAATTATTATTGATAAAGCAAAATTGAACACTACAGGTTCTTAAATCCTACTTCGACTATGAGCGATTGTAAGACAGGGCTGTTTATTATTTGTGAAGGCTATTTTCATTATATAGTTTAATAGTATGATGTGCAAGTATGGTGCAAGTGTGTCGCCATGTAGGACACCTGAGTGCAGTTCAAAGAAGTCCGTGCTTACATCTTCTGTCACCACTTGAGTCATAGTGTTGGAATATACTGTAGAATTGCAATAATATATTAAGAAACCATTTGGTTCATGCGGAGGACCTTTTAAAACTAGAGTTTAGGCGATTCATGAGCATCTTACTGCTGGCTGACTCCTCTGTAGTTTTGTCGATTACTTAGATATCCTTTCTTATGGATAAGTATTATTGTAGTCATTAGTACAATCTCGGTTACACACTTTAACAAGATTTTCTGATTTTGAGCTCTAGTTTTCCAGACTTGCGCTGGTGTCTCATCTATAGTCAGGATGTTTTCCCTGTGTACATAGATTTTATTGCGGTAATGCGGTAGTCAATTCGCCTGCATTGTAAATTCGTTTGTAAATGGGGAGATTCTCCGAGATGATGTTTTCTTTCTCGTCGTCATTGTGAACAACAGAAGGAGGTGCTTGACCAGGCCTGTTGGTGGTTCGTTTAGTTTATTCCAATTACTTCCTGTGGTTTTCGTGTTATATGCATTTTGTGTTTCCTTTAAATTCTTTCTTTACCTTTTAATTATGTCGTCGTTCTATGGTATTTTTTTTCTTGCCTGCTGATTGATGGGAATTATGGCTGCAGCGGTTGTTTTTGTTGTTAGTCATTGGCCTTCTTTCTTTTGAACCATCTCCAATACGACAGACCCACGAATGCTTTCCGGCAGAGATCACTGATACCATCGAGTCCAAGTCGTATTCTCTGTCAAATCCCAGCCGGGCCTCCATCACATGTTCGACGTTCTCCTCTACCTCTTCCATCTGCGGCACTTCTCGTCATCATCCAGCCCTATTCTCTTTCTATAACTCTTTTCAACCTCTTTTCAACCCACTACACCTGAGATGGTTTCTCTTTCCACAGTTTATACACTTCGGTCCTCTCCAACTACAACTCTTGAGTATTTTATTTTAATTTCTTCATTTCGTAGTGATTTCCCGCCAAGTCTCTTCTTTTTAGGTTTGACTTTAGGGGCCCGGAGAGTAGTTTCAATTTTGTAGTTACTATAAGCAAGGTGCGTTATATGCTTCGCAGTGCTTTGCACCGCCTTCTCATTTTCGGTTTAGCCTCGTAAAATATTATTGTTATATTTTATCTAACTTCTTCTATTGTTTTACTACTTTTGGGAACCTTTTAAATTAAACAATGTCAAATTTTGATGGCAATAGTCTATGTGATATTTTAGGTATTTTCATAATACTGAGATGAAATCTGGTGAACAGGTATACAAATGACGCTTTAATCTGATGATTATAAGAGTATTTATGAATGAAACCAGTGTTGCATAAATTGCTCGATATCATTGATTGATATCTTGTGTTGAATTATCTTCGTGATTAAGTTGCAAGTAGGCAGAAAATGTATTGATTTGGATGGTTATGAGTACAAAGATGTGGTGTGTTGAAATAAACGCTTGTGCTTAAAATAGAAGTTATAACAGTGGCGACCATGCCAGGATTCCAGAATATCGATTTGGTCATTAATTGACATTTCCTCAGTCTCGTGGTTTGATATATTGGAATTTTTGAGAATACGTTACATCCGGACATTTTGTGGGTCGTTAAGTTCCGGGAAGAGTACTTGGACAGGACTTCTATTCGTTTTTTCAACTTTGTGTGTGTATGGTACTGGTGACACTGTTACTTTTATGGCTAACTCTTTTGCGTTTTTGTGCATTTTAGCGATATAGTGTAATCTCTTTTTGTGTCTGATTTACCTAAAGCGGTTGGTCCCGGGGGCAAGGCCAAGAGGCCGAGAGTGCCCCGGAATGGATGCAGTAGTCGCACACATTTTACCATGGAGATGTACCCAAGTTTCACCCTGGCACCACGGTGAGGCGTTATACATTTCCCTGTTAAACAGGGACTAGAACTTGTGGTTATTCATATTTGGTGGTTGCCAGCGGGGTTTCAGGATCTGTTTTATGCCGCCAGCTATGGTAATAGTATCAGGAGGCCTAATTCCAACAACCAGAGTGTGTGTAGTAGTATAGCATCATTTTCACTTTTTTTTGGTTGTTTCATATTGTGTGCTATTCATTAGTATGAGGGATGTTAGTGAGCAAAGAGTTGGGTCTTAGTGGTTCTGAATGGATTGATGTTCAGCAGAAAAAAAGAGTTAGATATAGAGAATGCATGGCTGAAAGCGGAGAAAGAGGAAATGAGATGAAAAGAGGAAAGGGAGTTTCTTTTAGTTAAAGAAAATGTAGATAGAGATTTTGCCTTAGCAAGAGAAAGAGAGGAAAGGGAATTTCGTTTGAATGAAAATGAGTCATTACCTCTCGCTAAAGCTTCTTTACCGGAAGGATATTGGCGAAAGCTTAGGGTCGAAACTGGTATGCAGACTCAGCTGGAATATGCTCGAGAGAAAGAGAATTTGTTTCACAGGTGGTTGGCGTCTTCTAAAGTGGATAATTTTGTTAGTCTTAGAGAGCTAAGACTCTAAGAAGATTTCAAACAAAATGATGGCGGAGTGAGAGAGTCGCAATTGACAGCTGGTCACAGAAGCAGCAGCACGCTGATGGAAGAAGAAAAAAGGCGAGGAATCTAAGTCAGCCGAAGAAAAGTTGGATGAGAAGGCGAATGATGAACCATCTGCAGACGACATTCTCTCCGATCAAAAGAAGAAACCTACTGCCGAACAGGAGGTGGTCCAGTTAACCGGAGAAGCTCTGCTAGGTCGGAAGAAGCCGGACAGAGAGGCTTCCACCGCCGACAAAGATCATTCAAAACGAGCGGACGGTCGGGGCAGAGGAAGGAAACTGCAATCTGCCAGAGATCCGGAAGAAGAAGCGACCGACGCCGCTAAGAATTTGACGGAGCAATAAGTGAAACTTGGTGGGGAGCGGCGTGGTAGACAGCAGAAGGGGGGCCGCCGCCAGTAAGCAAAGTGCAGAAGGCGACGTCGATGCGGATCTCACAAGGGGACAGCATGATCCAGAAAAGGCTAAGGGGTCTGAAATGCAGAATTCTTGAGACACTGCTGCGGACTACGTCGAAAAAGCTGGCAGATCTGTACCTGCAGATTCGTCTGGACGTGTTTGTGGAAGAAAACCGACTAATGCCAATGTGGGATCTAATGATAACGAACAGATATCTTCAGACATTAAACCTGATAATCTCGAAGAAACCACAGGTTATGTATCTTCTGATCTTGGTCGTGGAAGAAGACCGAAAAAGTCAGTGATTAATCAGTTGATAGCGAGAAGAAGTCTCCAGACACTGGTCCTGGCAGACTTCAAGGAACGACAAGTTCTGTATCTTCTGGTCTTGGTCGGGGAAGGCTAAAAATAACAAACGATTTGAATGGGCGTCAGAGTGCCAGCAGTCTTTCGACAAATTGAATGAAGTTTTAAAGAGTGGTCCGTTTTTTTAGTTTTGGGTTGTAGTTTTTGTTAATACTAGTTGTGTGTGTTTTCTGTTAATTTATACATGTATGTGTTTGACCTTTCTTGATGGAGAGGTATTGCATAAATTGCTCGATTGATATCTAGAGTTGAATTATCTTCAGTTGGTCGATTTCAATGATAGATATCTTGTGTTCAATTATCTTCATGAATAAGCTGAGAGTTAGCATAAAATGTAATGTTTTGGATGGTTATGAGCACAAAGATGTGGTGTGTTGAAATATACGCTTGTGCTTAAAATAGAAATTATAACAATCAGCTACATCTCAAATTTCCGTTTTCTTATTCCTATTGCATATTGGAAGAAAGATTAAAAAATATATTTAATTATTGCGCTTGCATCATTTTCTCTTTAAAATACGTGTTTCATTTTTCGTACTTAGCCTATAGGCCTACTGTTAATAAAATAATGTCTGGATGTTTCGTCAAGGCATGTTGCATTATTTAGTGACCATCAAATGCTCCTATACAGCATTTTCGGCATTCATTAGCAACATCATTTAATTATCTCTTCCATTTAGATCCTTTGTTGTACCGCTTACAAATAGTTAAATACCTAAATTTGAATCCATATTTATCAGAAAGTAGTTCCATCTAGCATTTTCTATAAAGAAAAGTAAAATTGTAAATGTTCATCCGTTAGTGAATTCATTCATAGAATATTATGTTGTGAATTGTGTCTCATAAAGCTGTTTTCGGTATATTTGTAATTTAACACTCTTTACTGCTTGTCTGGACCGTGGGGGTTTATTTCAGTGGATTTATTACTCACTGTTGTTATAAACGAACGATAAATTATTTTTTACTAATAAAATAAATGTCATTTGTGTTCTTTTTGTTAACTGCATCTAATATTTCCTCTTTTCGATTTAAAATGTATAACAGACCATGATTTACTGTATATAGGATTGAGTTTGCAAAATATCAAGGCGCTTTTGTGTTACTTGGTTCATTAAGGAATCATCAGCTTTATTAGATATTTTTAAGGAAACGTTATATTTCAATAAATATATAAATATGCGTCAAAACTCATTCAAGTAAATATGCATATGTACAATGATTTACAATGTGTTTGTATATTTTAAGTTGAAAACGCTATACAGTATATGAATAAGATTAAAAAATATTTCGGTCATTCCATATCTGAATAAAATTATATATTATATATCAAAGACTTTCCTGAAATATATATTTTATTCCTCAAAAATGTTAGATTTAAATTGTTTTTTCTATGAACTGTATAATTTGTGGTTAGCGAAAAGTGAACTGACAGTCTTGATTGTTCATAATTAAGAATGGATTTTCAAAGTCTGCGACGAGTAGTGTGTATCTTGCGAAAAGTCATTTGCAAGAGAGTAGACAATAGCGAAAATAAATAGAGCCTATCTTGGTTATGAACCATGTTATTTTATCTCAGAAACATCTTAATTAATAATTTTCTACTACAGTATTTAATTTCAATATACAGTAGGTATGTTTATGCCTAAAATTCATATAAACTCCAATTGAACAATTTCTTGAATGTTAACGGTGTATATTTTCTTAAGGTTTTCAATTAACTGTTTCGTTCTGTTTCGCATTCTTTGTTTAAATTAATTAGTCTTGTTAATCCTTGTTGCCAGTCTTTTCAAAAATGTTATAATTCCCTTGTATCCGAAACCGGGAGGGAAAGTTTGATAATAAATGTTCAAATTCGGCTTGGTTCTCCATTTCCTTCTTAGAATTCTTATCCTAATGCCAGTACATTGCCTATAATAACTAAATAAGTAATGTTTTATTCTGTTTTAGAGTTCACATAGATGATATGATATGCCTGTTTTCTGTCAATATTGTCACGCTTTAAAGTCATTTGTTAGCAATTATTATCTAAATTCATTTCTAAGTATTATGTTTATTCTGCCTAATGAATAATTAACTTTTTCAAGTTTTACTAAAAAACGACACGAAACAAGCTTGGCGGTTTGCGCAGTACAACAGAAAATGTATGCATGTACTACTCAACACAATCCCCACAAAATGTGATCATTCAATGTTAATAAAGCCTTCTTGTTTCTAGTAAATACAACCGTAAATCTGCCGTTTCATTTTCTTCAATCGATTTCTCTTAGATACAATTCACAAAGAAGTACCACCACGCCAGAAAATTGTTTATACTAACTGACAAACAGTTCGCTAATCTCTATAGAGATGTTACTAATTCAAACGATATGCTGATGCTGAAATATCCAGCATTGTGTCTATACAATCACCGTCTGTCTTTGTATTTTAGCTTGTCAGTCTATCACACGTTTGGAGCATATATCAGTAGAGAGGGGTGAGGGACAGTGTGTGCGCGAGACAGGTAAACCTATTTGAACAACATCGATCAATTCTTCATAACTCCCCTATATAGCCCTTCCAGAATCCCATCGTGAAAAGCCCTCAGTTTTCATGGGATCCCCATTACAGACATTTTGATGTATGCATCATGAGAATTTTAAATGACAATTATTTCGCTGTCGTGGATCAAAACCGTTGGAAGTCGTTGTAATCTATGAAGAGTACTATACTGCATATTATGCAAAAAATAATCTCCTACAATTTCTCCGTACAGGTGGTGTATTAGGTTAAATGTTAGATTATGAATCAGCCTAATTAAATGTCTGTCACCGTCAAATACAATCAAAAATAAAATAAATATGATAGAACATCTGCGCCAGGTAAACCTAAAAACATTTTTAACTTTTGAGTTTTACAGGTTTACTAACATAGAAATCATACGGTAGAGCAGTCATGCCTAATGGTTTAGCTTAGGCAAAGCGCATGTTGCATTATTCAGTGACCATCAAACAGATTTCCGGGCAACATAATTTAATTACCTTTTCCATTTAAATCCTTTGTTATGCCGCTTACAAAATGGAAAAATGCTTACATTAAATATAAATAAGTATTTATAAAAAATAGTTTAATCAGATCTCTCAAAAGTCTAACACAGAATCAATGTGTGATTTTTTAACTATATCTCAAATAGACATTAAGTATTAATTGGGGAATCACTACAGAAATAATAGGATTTTGATACATTTTCTATTTATATTCATTTGGTGTCGTGACATACTTATAGATAAGTTGTGGTGCAGCGTAGCTTTAGCTAATGTAGATAATTTTGTAGAAAAAATGATTTTCTGGATAAGAACAAAATTGTTTTTGAAAATTTAACGTGGATTCGAGTCGGAATAAAATCATGTTGAAACATGATTACACTAATTTTTATATTTGCAATTTTCCTAATTTATTATGCTTAATATGCAAAGATGATAACGTGCATAATTTTAACAGTATATTTATAATGGTGACTTCCCCAATGTATGTACCCGTTTCTAAGACAGGTGATCTAAGTAATCGACAAAACTACATAGGGTTCAGTCTGCTTCATGCAGTGGTGCAAATATCTGACAAGATGCTCCTGAATCGCCTAAAACCTAGTTTCAGAAAATCCTTCACATGAACCAGAATGGTTTCACGGAATTTTAATCAACAATAGGCCAAATTTTAACCTCAGACGCATTATCAAATAAGTTAAACGTAATAACATAGAAGCTGTATTCACATTCATTTACTTTCGCAAAGCCGTTGACCAGACTCCATCAATAAAGAAAAAATATTTAGTATCCTTTGCTGCGTATGATGTTCCCACTACCATAATAAATTGCATTGCAATTCTATATTCCTATCATCATCATCATCATTGATGCCGTCCTCCTCGAGGTTCGGAGACGAAGTTTCAAGTAATAACTGAAGATGGAAGACCGGACTTCTTTAAACTGCACTCAGGTGTCCTACAAGCCGACACATCTGCACCATACATATTCATCAAAGTACTTTAGACTATTGTTCATTTTTCCCGAAAATAAATGTTTGCAAAGTTTTTTCTGAGATTGTTGTCTATGAAGTTTTATTTCTGGTTGATATTTTTAAATCTTAGGTTGATATTTTTCAAAGTAGGTTGATATTTTACCAGATAACAACTTTCAAATTAAATTATACTTCTAAGCGGAACACTGTGAAAAATTGATAAGTAATGAGAACAGTCATCAAAGATAGTGAACAGTCCGGTCTTATACCATCTCTCAGAGTCAAATCAGATGTCACTCAGCCACCTACCTAGCTGACACAGACTTTCACTTTGGTTTCTGTAACCATTGAGATTGGCCAAGAACTACGTACTATCGCTGGTTGTGAATTCTGCAAACAATGTAGGTCTCCAATCAATGAATCCAAGACCGATTTCATGTCTCACAAACTTAGAAAACAAAAATAGACTACTAGTGAACCAACAATAGCTCAACAAAACTGACAGCAATGGACAAATAAGACACCATCTGGAAATCTGAGATTCTATATAATCTGATTATTCAATTTTTTCGCGCCATTGTCGAAAGCATACTACTCGACGGATCTAACCATTGGGCTGGGACTGAAGCACTAGAGCACGCGTCTGCACTGATGTGCTCAAACTTGGAGGCAACACATTACCAATAAAGGAGCTGTATAGAAGACTCCCCAATGTGACCAACATCAACAGGGCTCGCCGACTGCGCCTCGCCGGAAGATGTTTCGGGGAAGGAGTGGGGTGATGGTAGATGTGAGGAGTGGAGGGGTAGCAGATAAGAGGGTGTGGGTAGGGATATGGGATTATCAGAGGAGTGGGTACACTTGGGTAAAGTGGACGCCTTGAAACAAAAAACAAAGGGTTCGATTTTTGTGTATTAACTAGATAAAATGTACAAATATATTTCTTTACAAACCTTTTATTTATTGAGTTCGTACATATTTGAATTTTCTGAACTGCTTTCCAACTGTTATTTTCCAGACGTGGTTTCAAAGTTAGTAATCTAATTGTGAAACATGATTTTGTGCCTCCCACACTTGGCCGAAGAAAATAATCTTTTATTGTTGAGATGCACCTATGGAATTTTACTTTGTCTGTCTGTCCACCCAATTTGGACATCTCCAGCAAGCATGTCTCTTTCCAAGCTGAACGTCACTCTGCGGACTTTCCAATTGGAAAGTTCAGGTGGCCGGAATGTACTGAAAATGTATCGGGACATTCTTCTCTCCAATCATAACTTTACCTCTAAATATCCCGGACTGAATTTCGACTTTAAATACTCTCTGCTGTCTAAAGACCGTATGAAAACGCCAGAGAAGCTACTGAGGAACCTGTGTAGCTCTACTCGACGAAGGAAGCGGGCTTCAGCAAATGCGTTTCTTATTGTCAGCAATTCGGACGAAAATCCAAGAGTAATAGAATATATTATTCATATGGCAACGTCGATGGGAATACCAGTATTCACTTGGATGCCCGATCTTATCGGAAAAATAGAGGTACGTTGTATGTTTCATTTATCATCAGTGATTACAATAAATAGTACTTACTCGCTAACATGAATATAAAAATCTACAGGTTTTTATTCATCTCTTCAGAGTTTATTGCTTGACGTGGAAAATATAGAAAATTAAATTGTCAAGTAAATCGCCAATAATTGTTATTTATTTTTTAAATTAAAAATTTTTGTTACTATAAGTGATACACACAGTTTTACGATTTCAATACTGCGTTATTCTACAGAGTTAGATCTTTACCGCCCAGGGTAAAAATTATAAGTATATAGCGGCATTATACGAGTTATCCCAATTTCCTAGGACACACATTATATGCAAAACATAACGAATAATTTCTTTATACAGTACTCGTTTCCACAGACTATTGTACTATAAAGCAAAGGCTGATTGGTCGTTTCAACATGATACCGATTCGAAGCATTCAATACGGTTAGTTGCATGCAAAGTCATGTTCACCAAGTATTAATATACGTGGCATAATTCACATTGTGCATTGGTGTTAGATGGTGAACATTATCACGAGGGTGAAGACGTAGTCCATTGTTACACAGAGGAAGTTGACCAAACTGGGATGTCGAAATTGATTGTCAAAAAGATTCAAAAGATATGTACAATGAAGGGGAAGCATCACGGCAGTATTAACCTTCTGTACGAGTATTTGTTGTTTGTTTAATAGTATTATAAGTGTAAATGCTTCTTTGTTTGAAACGTGTCAGCTAGGTAGGTGGCTGAGTGACATCTGATTTGACTCTGAGAGATGGTATAAGACCGGACTATTCACTATCTTTGATGACTGTAATATACGATTTAGTTTTAAGCTGCAATGTATGTCCGTCTTTCGTTTAGTCTCTTGAAAAGTAGTACTTTTGACAATATTACTATTAATAGTGACAGATTTCTTCCATCCTCTCGCGATGGTCGTGTACTCCCTCCGCGGCTTCCCTGTCCATTCCTTCACATCGTCGCCCCATTGTCGTCTTGAAGGACCCCTGTTTTGTCTTCCGTCAATTCTGCCTTCAAACATACTGTATATGAATAGAGGTTCTGTGCCCTTATCGTATGGCCGAAGTATTGCAGCTTTCTCTTTTTGATGGTGTTCAGAAGAATTCTTTCCGTGTTCATTTCTTCCAGGACTGATTTGTTGGTTCTATGGACTGTCCAGCTTATCCTCAGTATGACTACTTTCACATAAAAATGCTGTTTCTGAAAAAATACACTACTTTTTATTTCTGACAAGCTTAAAGCGTAGAAGAAGTCTGAAATAAATTTAATAATAAAATAACTAAGAATTTATGAATGACTTCTTATACTGGACTGGTTAAGATTATTATCGTTCACTCATAAAATATTTTATCTCACTTTCTTTGCGTAAATACAAAAACTGTTTAATATGAACGCCTTGAAATTTTAATACAAAGCTGTTTTATGATTAAAAAGACAGATGTTTAATAAAATATAATAGCCACTCACACTTTTTTGCAGTGATGCTTAATACATAGACTGTCCAGACTTTCCTCCTATGCTACAACATGGTAGATAAATGGTAAAGGGATTCCTAACTCTCGTGGAAGGGGGTTGGCTAAAATTAAGGAAACCGAAGTCTGGATTTTTAAAATGTTTTGGCCGTCGAAGACCAGAAACCTCCCCCCCCCGACGACA